>JAKTSI010000041.1:0-36799 GCA_030580135.1 Petasospora easanensis | reverse complement strand
GGGAACTGCAAACAATAGAAACCAGAACAAGCGAAAACAAGTGAAAGCAACAAGAGACGAGGTTAATAAACTCAAAAGAAAAGATCCACCATCGACACGTTTCCAACGAATCTTTTTGGAGATCCTGGAACATTAACACCACGGCGGCTCTTTTTAAAGACTTCTTCCACTGTGAGGAATTGACATTTGTGAATTTGAGCCACATTTCCCTCATTTAACACTCGTTCTTCTTTTTTTTCTATCTCTTCAAAAGGTTCAAAAACGCGTTGCTGCTTCTCAACCCCTTGACACGCCACTTTCATCTCTTCTCTGCTTCAAACACTCCTTCTCTAACAGGTATCACACACTATTCCAAAGGACATGCCGTCTACTGGAACGAAGAAGTACGAGACCACAGTGTCGCAGAGGCTCACAGACTCCTCAAGCACGTCTTCATCCGATGGAGATGATTTGGACTTGAGCTTACAACAAGATGAAACCGACTTCATCAAACACACCAAAACACACCAACACGACCAGATCAATGCTATTGACAAATATCAGATGGAGATCTCGCTTGCCGTCATTGCAGGTTTGCTCATCGCCAATAATTTTGAGGCTACGGCGCCTTACGTGAAGAACTTCCTTCATCTCCAAAACCAATATCCTGGCACTAATTTCTACGACATTGACATGCAGGACGCATACTTCGTCGTTACCGGTATATTTGTCGCCACATTTGTCCGTGCCTTCACGATGAACTACATCCTCAGACCTCTTGCCTATTCTGCAAACATAAGATCACACAAGGCCATCCAGCGTTTCATGGAGCAAGGTTGGTATCTTGTTTACTACTCGATCTCACTCAGCTTCGGCGCATACATATATTACAACTCTCCATACTTTATGAACTTTGATAACTTTTACATCGGTTGGCCACATGACAAGATGACAGGGTTGTTCAAGGCTTATTACCTCTTGGAACTTGCAGGTTGGTTACAACAGATCTTCACACTCAACATTGAAGAGCGCAGAAAAGACCACTGGCAGATGTTCTCCCACCACATCATTACGTGTCTGCTTGTGACTGGCTCATACTTCTACTACTTCACACGTATTGGTAACGTTATCATGGTGATCATGGATGTTGTCGATATCTTCCTTTCAACGGCGAAGATGCTCAAATACTGCGGATTCCAAACTTTCTGTGATGTTATGTTCGGGATCTTTGTTATTGTCTGGATAATCTTGAGACACGGCCTGTACAATTATATGCTCTACCATGCCGCCACGATGGCTAAGAGTCTCATGGCATCAGGCATGTGTGTCGAAGACTTGGTTCAGAAGAGATGCTGGACGGATCAAGTGATCCGGTTCTTTGTCGGACTCTTGGCTGGTCTACAACTGATCATGTGTATTTGGATGTATCTCATTGTCAAAGTTGTCATTAAAGTTGTCACTGGTAATGGTGCAGAGGATGTTAGAAGTGACGACGAGGACGAAGATTAAGAAAACAAAATTTAAGAAAAGAGACTGGATGGACGCACACACATACGATACAGCTATTTATCTTTTAATCATTTTCTCCTAATGCAGCATGTTACACATATTTTCGAACACCAAATTACACTAGTAGAACCTATCCCCTTTTCCATGCCAAGCCTGAGGCCTGAGGCGTTAATGATGGGCTCATTCCGATCTGCTACATGGATCCGGAAGCAAGCAAAACGGTCCGATCGATTAAAAAATTGCTCTCATTAATTCATGATGTCTATCAAATGTGTATCCATGCCTCAGTAGTATAATGTCGCAAACACTGCGGCAACCATAACTAAGATTCCCCAGATGGATAAAGCCAAACTCAAATATCTTTCCCTTGCAGTGTCGAACAACTTGTAACCAAACAATCCCGGCAAAATGAAGCAGATCAATGTAGATCCCGTGGCTCCCACAAGGGCAAGGACCAGCTCGAATGAGGAAATACTGAGAGCCAGTCCGTAAATTGCCACAGTGAGCAAAACGGTAATGGTGACGAATCTGTTCGTGGAGAATGGGATCTCAACGTGCACTCTCCCATCCGGTTCGTGTTCCAGTGAATCACTGACAAGCAATGGTCTTGTCTCTCCTTCTTTAGGCTTGCTCCATTCCAACTCAACCCAGTGGATCATGTTGTTGATAGAGATTCTGCAAGGGTGGAACATTAGTGGGTATGACAGACCAACCATCACTGTCAATGCAGCCTTACCAATGCGGGAAGAGAGTAACGAGGGGTTATAGTTCAAGATAACATTTCCAAGAACGTTGGATCCAAATTGAAGGTATCCTGCTAATCCAACAACTGTGAATAAAATACCGGAGATACCACACGAGACGATAATCACCAAGTTCATATCATGCTTGTTTTCAATCTCATTGATGATAGTGCAGATGTTCTGTGCGGCTGTAAACGCAAAAATGACAATACTGAATGCTGATAGAACATCTGGCAAAGGACCTGGAGTCCAAACTCTGAGTTCACCACGTGAAACTGAAAGATCATCAAACATTGCATGGCCAATCACCAAGAGAGTCAAAAATGCAATGGCGATAAGACCCACCAGGGAACCAGCCTTAAGTGAATCCAACTTTCTGAATGAAACGAGTGGAATGATGAACAACAATGAGAGAATGATCACTTGGTTTCTAGAGAGCAGATCTCCAATCAGTGAAGGCACCAGGTCTCCAAACAACACCAAATAACTCAACGCAACACCAAAGCATTGGATGGCAATAGATAAGTCAAACAACAAGGTGAGTTTTGGGTATGTAATTGCACAGAGAGCAAAGAAGGAAGTCTGACCATCAATCTTCACAGAGACACGATCAACGATATAGAGACCATACCAAGCAGCTATGCCTGCAATGATAATCAGGATTGTACCAAAGACGATTCCATCAGCTTTGAAGGCGAAAGGAATAGCAAGGAGACCGGCTCCCACAATTGTCTTCGTCAGGTTAATGATAGACGAGATTGTAGTAGCCATTTGTGTGTGCCAAAGCCTGTTCTTTAGAGGAAAGAGAAGGGAAAAGAGTGTATTGTTTGTTTATGTTCCACTCTGTGGCGGAAGAGAAATCGCGAAATTTCCTGGGGCAATTAGCACACATACTCTCTATACATCGCCATAGAATCTTTGCCTCCAGTTGCAAAGAGAAGAGGTGTTCGTTTCAATGAGCAAGAACCAGGCAATTGCTCCCAAAGTGGATCACAAAGATGCCAAAAAGAGCCGGCTTGTTCCCGCTGGGGAGCGTCGCAGGGCGGCTTACTCGTGTGATAGATGTAAGACCAAAAAGATCAAATGCCAGCGTTTAGTGGAAGATAACGAGTCCAGTCTTCAAGATAGAACTCATCCTTGTTCTAATTGTCAGAAATTTGGTCTTGAATGTATTACCAGTGTGCCCAGAAGACGCAGGGTTTATGCCTCGTTTGAGAATCTCGGAACTCATTACCAGACCGTCATACAACTCGTTCAGGGCCTATATCCTGATGTTGATATCAACGATGTCAACGCATTGGCCAGGTTAGGTGAGTCTTTGGGTATCAATATGAGTTCTAATGGGCCTGATGATCTTGCAAATATTGAAATGGAATCGAAAATCCTCAAACCGTTTACGCCGACTGCAATGGAACCATCAAGAACAGCTGCAGCTACGGGGTCTCCTACGAGGGCTCAGGCCACTTCACAGGTTTCGTTACGGCCTGAGAGACATGAAACTCAAGAAACCATGGTTTATGACTCCTCTGGTGGTACGCATTATGTTGGGTCTGCTGGAACTCCTTCTCTGTTCACATTGCTGTGTAATTTGCTGCTGAAGAGGTCTCTCGTGACTACCCTGTCGTTTGACAACAAGATCACATTATTCAGAAACGGGATCGATCGGAAGGCCAATTATAAGGACATATATCGAAACCTGCTTGAGAATAAGAGATTTCCACTGTTGAGACTTGTTGGGAGTAGATCTACTGCTCGTGAGCTTGTCAATACTTTCTTCAAGAAAGTCCATCCTTTCCACTTTATATTTGACATGAACGAATTCCTGGCTTCCCATGAGTTGTATTGGCAACTTTTGGACTCTGAAGATGAGGCTGTTCCTCCTGAATTACCTCATACAACCATTGGATCTATCTACTTGGTATACGTCGTTGCATCCAAAATCGTGAACAACATTCCACAATTCGATACGTCTCACATTGAAGAGATCCTCCAGTTGATTCTCACAGATGCTACATTGGGTGCTAGTGTGAGTTCTATCCAATTCCTGTATCTCTATGCAATTCATTTGCATTCTGAGAAGAACAGGGATGCCTCGTGGAATCTTATCGGTCTGGCGATCCGTCAGGCGATGTCATTGGGATTACACAAAAGTATGGCACAATCACATCAACACATCCATTCACAGGTGTTTTGGGCATTGTATCAAACTGAAATGCAACTATGTTTGAATTTCGGTCGTCAGAGTATCATCAACGAAGCAGAGGTGGATGTCGCTTATCCAGTGCTTGAAGTGAAGCCTTGGGTTTCCCCGGAATTTATCAAGTATCACAGATCCAGTATTCAACTTTCCCGATTCCTTAATAGAGTGGTGAAAGAACGCAGGGTTCCATATCAGCCATTATCTTTGATCAACATTGAGAGAACGCTGTCTTTGAAGGCTCAGCTTATTAAGATACATGAGGAGCTGGGCATGAAGAAAGTTAGTGAGATCGAGGATGTTTTCGATTTCAAACTATGTCTGGCTTTCTATCATTACATGGCGTGTATTACACTTCCAGTGCTCATCTATGTCACCACTACAAACTACAAGGTTCGTGAAGATGAAACGATCCTGGCGATTGTGAAGATTGGTGTTCAAGCTGCGGTCACTGTGGCAAAGATTCTTTCCAGTATTATGGGCCGTGATGAATTCCAGAACGGTGCAATGTCTTCTGATTGCATGATGGGATACACATCTGCTCTGTTGCTCTCCTTGTTCTTTATCTACCTATCCAACACGTCGAATGACCTCTTAGACTTGGACATTGAGGTTGAAGATGCCTGTCAGAATGTGGACAAGACCATGACCTTGAAGTACATTTCTGACGTTGCAGCATTCATGCAGCGTACTACACTTGATTCCACAACTAGAAGAATTGCAGATATCATAGAAGGATTGAGAAATGATCTTAATGTTGTTGCATTACAGGAGAACGTCCGTTTCGACAATATCATCTTCGACGGACCCGACACCATGCTTTATGACTCCTTGGTTTTCAACAACGATATATACTTAGACAATTGGTGAAGACTATATGCTTATTTATTAATATTACGAACCTTATGACCAACAATCAAGGTATAAGAGAGTTCCACACAAAAGCAGTTGGTACGCGCCACACACGTTACCCTACTGTGGTGTACAGGTGTTCTCAGTGCAAAAACCCAACGGCCACCAGAAATTAGACGGAGGTCCCCCTTCTCCAAAATCAACTTGAAATCCCCGGAAAGAACGCCATACGGACTGTGTTTCCATACCATACGCCTCCTCCTAACAGACACTACTAGACAACTCTCCTTGCCCGCTTTTGCCGCTTCAATTGCACTGCCGGGCGCCGCAAAATCCATCACATACTAGTACTCACCACCCCCTCACTAATCATCCATACACAATATACTCCAAGAGTACAGCATCGCAGCCCATCCGCAGCATATCCGCTAAGCACACACAACATGGCTGAGGACCCGCATAACTTCAAATTCTCCCAATGTTTTGGTGACAAGGCGGACATTGTGATCACGGAGGCGGACATCATCTCCACCGTTGAGTTCGATCACACCGGAGACTATTTGGCCACGGGAGATCGTGGAGGACGTGTTGTCTTATTCGAACGTAACTCCAATAAGAAGAACGCTTGTGAGTACCGTTTCCACACCGAGTTCCAGTCCCACGATGCCGAGTTTGATTATCTCAAGTCCTTGGAGATTGAGGAGAAGATTAACAAGATCAAATGGTGTAAGCGTACAAACCAAGCGCATTTCCTTCTTTCAACAAATGACAAGACCATTAAGCTCTGGAAGATCTACGAGAAGCAAATCAGGATGGTTGCAGAAAACAACTTGAGTGAAGTGTCATATGGATCGAATGCTAGCTCCAAACTCTCATTGCAATCCCTCAAGCTTCCTCGTCTAACGCTTCATGATAAGATCATCGCGGCAAGTCCTAAACGTGTCTACTCAAACGCCCATGCCTATCACATCAACTCCATCTCCATCAACTCCGACGGTGAGACATTCATGAGTACAGATGACTTGCGTATCAACCTTTGGAATTTGTCAATCCCAGACCAAAGTTTCAACATTGTGGACATTAAGCCGGCCAACATGGAGGAGTTGACTGAGGTTATTACATCTGCAGAGTTCCATCCACAGAGTTGCAATCTCTTTATGTATTCATCATCTAAAGGTGCCATCAAGCTTGCAGATATGAGAGAGAATGCACTTTGCGATGGTCACGCTAAAGTGTTTGAAGAGTACATCGATCCAGCAAACCACAACTTCTTCACAGAGATCACATCAAGCATAAGCGATGTCAAATTCAGTTCTGATGGAAGGTACATTGCCAGTCGAGACTATATGACAGTGAAGATTTGGGATGTGAACATGGAACGTGAGCCAGTCAAGACTATCAACATTCATGAACAGCTACGCGACAAGTTGTGTGATACTTATGAGAATGACGCCATCTTTGACAAGTTTGAATGTGTGTTCAGTGGTGATGGCAAATCCGTTATGACTGGTTCCTACAACAACAACTTCATGATCTATCCTAATGCTACAGACCCAGGTGCACAACAAGACGAAATTGTTCTTCAGGCTGATCGTTCTGCATTCAAGTCAAAGAAACAGCAAGCACAGGGTCTCCTCAACAAACGTAAGAATGGTGTTCCAACCATGCTCAAGCGTGACTTGGAACTTGACAACATCGACTTTAAGAAGAACATCTTGCATCTGTCATGGCATCCATTTGAGAACTCTGTTGCCATTGCCGCTACGAACAACCTTTACATTTTCTCCACACTCTGAGAGTGACTTCCCCTTGAGATAACGTGTGATTTACTTTTATAACTCCTTTTTTTTCAATTATAGTACTTGTGATTTTCAACTTGAACTACGTAGCTACAATGAAGTGTGTAGTATAAATATCGTGCATCACCTATACGTGCGATCCATGCATAACCCGTGATGGATGCTCCTTATATAAGTTCTTTTCAATTTGGGCTGTGTGTGAGTGTGTGAGGTTGTATGAATGTGATAAGACGCTTAGTCCTTGATGTGACGGTTGATAACTGGGTTCCAGAAGAGGGTCTCGTCACCGTTGCCCCAGAAGAATGGCTTGGATCTGATGTTCATGTAGTCGTACTGAGCTGGCCACTCCTCATCGGAGACATGAGACAAGTGCTCTCTGTGGTGAGCGTGCTCCATCTCAACGAAGTAGGTGTTAACAGCGGTGGCAAGGACAGCTGGAGCAGCAACGAACCAGGTGATCTTTCTCCACAAGCTGGAAGTCTGCTCAGCGTGGTGCTTGGTAGCCTCCAAGGACTTCTTGTAGGCCTGGGCAGCAGCTGGGTCAGCCTTGAAAGCTGGCTCGTTAGCCCATGGTGGGAGCTCGGCCTTTCCGTGGGCATTTCTGATGGATCTAGCAGCTCTGGTGGCTCTAGCAGTCTGTCTTTGGGCAGCCTTGAACATTGTGGTGTTGATTTGTAGGTGATTTAATGATAGACGTTAAGAGAGAACGGGCCCATCTTCTCCAAACATTTTGTCGTTCGGTTTTTTTTATGACGCGCGCTCATTGGCTCTAGGCCTGTTTTCGCGATTTGGGCACGTGATATGCACGTGACTTGGTAGGCTCTTTGCAGTTTCTTTGTCTATTGAGTTATTTCTTGTTTGATTTTCTTTGTTTCTTGGATGAGTATTGAGATAAATGGATAAGCAACACTCCTCAATACCCCCAAATATCCACTATAAGTACCACTAATAACAATCTAGCAACACTACTTCCGCACAGTAACGCGATTTTTTTGATGTGATTCTGTACTTGCCGATTTCGTCATCACTTCTGTCTCTTCTGATAACGTTCCCAGACATCGCATTCATGAATTGAATTTCCCTTCAACTGGTTTCCAATAGCTTTTGTGTTGTTAGTATCCTGAGCTTAGGGTGCATGAGGTATTCAAGGGTGTTTTGACTTACTGAACCATCCGGGACGTGTGTTATGGTCCCTTCCAAACAACTCCAACTTACGAGCATGTGGACCAACAAGACGCTCCACCATTCCATAAAGCTGTTATTTTGTTAGTACTCCTTGTTTGAAGATGGTTTTCTTTATTGGTATGGGACTTACCTCATCTGGTTTTCTTGATGTCTCTCTGGTGATGCTGACCAAGAAATCTGGGTCAACCAACTTATCCAACCATTTTGGCTCTCCTTTAACGCCAACAAGCAAATGCTCCTTTGAATGATTTAACCAATGGCCTGTTCTTCCTGTACATATGGTACGACATAGTTGATTGGTCTTGATCCACACAACTTCGTTCTTGATGGTATACCCCCACTTTGTCAACGATGCCTTTCCAATCTCAATAGCACGACCAGTCACCCAAAGCAACAAGATTCCTTCATCCTGGACTGTGTGCAATGGCAAATTTAGCAACTCTGTGTCGTTGCAAGTTCCATATGGTAAGTTCATATGAATATTCCATGCCGGATCAGCAATCACTGCGGCAAACTTTCCCACGATGGTGAAATCAAACGTACAGACATCACAATTGATCCATTGTGGGGGCAGGACCTCCCTACTCAAGTTGCTAGTTGCACCATTACAAGACCAAGGTGAACACATTTCCCAATGTGGGATCTCACTGTTGAACTTGTCGCATTCGTTGATAGATCTATCGAGTGCTTGCAGTGGGACGTGTTTCCGATAGTGAAGATAACGACATGAATCGAGTTTGTGGCAGGTGTCCAAGTATGAACAGTCACCAAGGGATGTATCTGTGTGTGATTTGATTATTGGGATGAAGTGGATCTTTTGGGACATACAAGTGAACAACTCCTTGGAGAACTTGGATGAGTCTGAGTTGTAAGCAAGGTATTGAGAATGATTGTTGTCATTACATGTTTCAAGGAATGGAACACGTGGAGTTGTCTTGGAAATACGCTCGAGTGTTAATTGGTGTGCTGTTGATTCATAGTTAAGGAGTGTTCTGAGCTTGGTCAGTTTTGGTGGCTCAACGTTGTCATTCAAGATGTCTTGCAATTGAGCTAACATATCAGAACGATTAGGACCATGCTGCTTTTGAGACTTCTTTTTCCCTCTTTGTCTCTTTTCTCTCTTTGGTTTGGCAATGGTTGTGTTGGTGAGCTTCTCCTTAAGAAGGTTCAGATTGAGCTCATTGATGAAAGTGACAACGTCTGGGTCTTGGAACTCAAAGATGTACTTATCAACTTCTGCTATCTCCAATATCTGCTTGCTAAATTCCTGAAAGGAAAGTTGGTTGTTAGAGTGCTTCTTGTTAAACACCACGTTGATTGCAGAGAGCCTCCCTTCGATTGGAGGACGGGTGAGTAAGTGAGAGTTCTCAGCAAGGAACGTCACAAGTAAATCGTTGAGCGTCATTCTGGTTGCTTTTCTCTCTCTGTGGTCTGTGGAAATAAAAGGAACTTGCCCCGTCAGTGGATGGGTTTGTCCCTTTTGTTGTGCGGGTCCCTTTGTTCTCCTTTCGTGTTTGAGGATTGTTTCGTGAGTCCACGGCGCGCGCGGTGACGAGTCAACTCTGGTCACATAAGCGGATAAGGATTCTTGGATGATCGGTAGATTCGCTGGAGTTCTAGAACATTACTGCTTGTTTATTATGAAATCTAAATGTTCTATCGATCTCTGTTTGTTAGGGCCCGTTCTCTATGGTGAGATCGGCAGACAGAAATCGAGGCGTAGAAGTAATCTTCTCATGACGGATCGGGACTATTCATCTCATGAGAGATTTAATTTCTGTCTTTATAAGTTCAAGAGATGTTATTAGAAAAAGGATAATCCTTCCACACCTTCCCTTTCGACTAAACAACCCACGATCTAGCCACCATAACGCACCACACACACCCAGCAAACCCTGCAAACCTTCAACAATGCTCCCTACAAAGGGTTTTCACTTCTACAAGAACCTCTTACAGAGTGAACACGTCCTTCCAGTTAATTTCCTAACTCCAGAAGGAGAAGTGAATGAGTACTTTGGGAGTTTGGAAACGTATACCCGTCTCAGGTACGACCCAACCAACCATGATCGGCCGCTTCCATTCTTCAAAGTGACCAACAAGAAGGAAACACGAAAGATGGTACGGCCGGTCTTCACTGTTATTAGTGAAGTCGAGTCTCCAGATATGCTTAAAGACGACGCATATTACAGTGTGAACCTTAAGCCGACTCCACAGCTGGTTGACTTCATGAAGAGGGACCCTGCATACTACGAGGGGAAGGAAGAATGGTTTCGATACTCGTGCACTTTTGGTTGCACAAATCCATACTTTGATGGTATCCGATTTTATATGTATTTTCTGAATTATCCTGAAGAAGATGCAATGGTCATTCGCAGTCCATATAGCTATTTCAAGATGGCTAAGATGTATGACGCTGTGAGAAATAGGAAGAGTTCCACTACTAGGGATGTGAACTACTCTGTTAGTTCCGATAAGGGAATCAATTTAAGTTCTGGAAAGACATCTTTTAAAGCTTGTTGTGTCATTTCAAGACCTATCCCTGAGAAATTTGGGCTCCAATTGGCCGAGTTGTTCACTCGCAAAATTGACTTTGCCATGGGGTACCATGACCCCTACCCCTTGGGATTCATAGTGATTCCAGTTCCAGGTGAGTTCACAGAGGATTACAAGCCAGGGTATATCTATTTCCAGAAGAAGAGAAAAGAGACCACAGAGATGGCCCTTGAGAGGATCTTGAAGCTGGTGATCTACGATGAGAAATGTTATAGAGATCACGGCTACACTTGGTAAATGGCCATCTCTGACATTGTTCTTCACCAGACTCAGAATGCATCTTATTATAAAAGCTGATTAATCATGTTCATCGGTTTTCTTGTGAGACATCATCGATCTGATAATACAATCAGCGTCTCTCATTTGTGATCTCGTTGGACTATTCCTTGTGTACCTTATCCCGCCCACTACAGATTCTACACTCAATACACACAACTTTGAAAATTCATAACTACTATCTAATGCATGCATGATCATTTAGGCCTTTTTTTCTCCTAAGAACTACGAATTCAACCGAAACAAGAGAGAAAACAAAAAACGGTACGGGCAGCACGTATGTCTGTGCAAAATGCAAAAAAAATGGCGTCACAGACAGGATTCGAACCTGCGCAGGTAGAACCCAATGCCTAACAGCTACACGTAATAGCAGGGCATCGCCTTAACCACTCGGCCACTGTAACCGGTGCAACAAGCGATATTCTCTTTGAAGAACCAAAAGGTGCCAGATTGACAAAATTCACAAAATGTCGATTTTTAGCCCGAAATAAGGCTTCAGAGAGTGTTGGAGTAGTAATTAACAAAGTTGGTGACATTTTCAAGTTGCGCGAAAAGTCTCAGGTCTGTTGGAAGTGTATTTGTGGAATAATTGTGCTAATTAGAATTGGGAGTTGTTCAGCGCGCTTAATACTTCAATTTCTCTATCAATTTTTGATTTATAGCATTTAATTAGAGTCGTAATCCTTTAATGAGCTTTTAATTTATAGAATTGAAGGCTTTATTTAGATTCACTGCGCGCATAGGATGTTAGGCTGTCCTAAGTAGATCGATTCACGCCTAACCTCGAAATCTAACCTTACAATCGCTTGATAAGTGTGACATTCTATACTTTCCAATTCATTAAGATATTCATCACCTAGTTTATGTAGGGTACCCTGATAATCCCCGCTGCAGGTTCATATAAGCATTTAAGCACAAGCAAAGACACTTTGAGAGAGAAATCACAAGCACATTCCCAAGGACTCATTAAACCTCATTAAGGCCCTATCAAACTCTCTAACACTAGTCCAGTCTTCCCATTTAGCTTTCTTCTTAGCATCACTAACGTCATGATATGCATAATCAAGCATATGTTGCTCCAAGATGTTTCCCTTACGATTCTTTGCAAGGTATGCATATTTCGACTGTTCCAACTTTAATAGATTCTCCAATATGGTTGAGCTCATCTTATCATCATAACACACTGCCTTGTTGACCAATTTGAGTGTGTTTAATGCCCTCTGTATGAGTTGATCCTGTGTGAGCTGTGGGTTTGTATGAAGGATGTGATCATGCCTTGTGTTGTAGTCTGTGTTGAATCTGTGCTGGAGAAGTGAGAGATATGTGCGTCTTTTTCCTGCTGGATTGAGGAATATGGCAAGTCGTACGAATCTTCGGTGGATTCTCGTGAGTTGTTGTTCTTGGGTAAGTGATTCGAGTTCGGTAAGTGATATTAGTGTGGGTAGTGAGAGAGGAACCCGTGTCTGAGCCATCATAGATTTGGGGGAGGTTAAGTAAGGCTGATTGGTGACGAAAGTATGAAAGAGTGCAAAGAAAGGATTTTGTTCAATGGATGATAATACAATTACTGATAGTGTGTTGGTTTGGAGGTTGAATGCTGTTGTTCGATGGGCCCTTTGACAATGATCCGATCGCGAATTCTCCATACATTCTAGCCCAGACATCTCTCCAACTTTAAACATTTATAACTCAACATTGAGAATGAATTGGGCAGTTGTTTTTGTATATTTAAAATCCTGGAACTCTAAAGTGTTTAAATAATTCTTCTGGGAAGATTTTGAACACTTTTGTAAACAAGAAGTGGATGTATCAAAGAAAGCAAGTTAATGCTACCAAATTGAGTATGGATTTCGTACAACTCTCTAAAAAGTGGGGTTTAATAATGCTGTATTTTGTCTCTATACTCCATCTAGCCGAATTCTACAAGCTTTTCTCTCCAAAAATCATGCATTTATAAGCTCATTCCCACGCCAACTGAGACTTTAGTATGAGCCACTATCTGCACGTGATGTAGACGCATAGCGCGCGATCGTGGGGAAAGTTTCTCTTTATTCTTGGCCATGTGGGTGTTGTCTTACCAGTGATTGTTTCTGATTGTTGAGAGATAAGTTGATAGGAGAGTTGATAGGACAGTTTTGAGGTTTTCCTGCTAGTGTCCAGTCAATGGGGATTTGCGAGGGGACAAAACATTGGGAGGAGAGAGGGAGAGGGGGGGGGATTGGAGTACCCGAGGCTAAAAACAACTCTCTCCTTTCAAGACAAACTGTTTAAGAGTTCGTGCAAGCAAACAGAAGCGTTAAAGTACCAAAAGGGGTTGAAAAACAAAGGCAACAGAGCCAATCGCATCTCATCAGTTTTGTGGGGGAACCCTCGAAGTTCTAAGAAAAAAAGCCCAACGGGTATCCCGCAAAATTGAGGGGACATTTAAAGGGGAAGAAATCCCGCTTCTCCACCAATTCTTTACCTCGGCATCAATCAACTGTTTATAAGAAGACTCCCAGTGCCACTTTGTGTATCTTCTTCAACACTCCAGCAGTTTAACAGATATCTCAACAGTTCAAACATGGGCAAAGACATTCTTAACCTCGAGAAGCAGATGGTCTTCTACAGATCGTACCATTACGACACAATCAATGTTCTTATCCACACAGTATTCGTGCCAACAATCCTCTACACATCAACGGGTATTCTCGCTGCTGTCAAGTTATCAGATGAGAACCCATACCTCAACCTTGCTACTCTCCTCAGTGTTGGTTACGGTGTCTTTTACTTATTGCTTGATGTTCCAGCAGGACTTGTTGCCGCTCCTTTACTTTACTTATCGCTGCAATACAACGTGAGCCTGTTGCAGACCGTTGACGGATACTTTAACTACATGGTTGGTCTCTTTGTCTTTGCTTGGATCTGCCAGTTTATCGGCCACGGTATCTTTGAGAAGAGAGCACCAGCGTTGTTGGACAACCTTGTGCAGGCGCTCGTTTTGGCCCCATACTTTGTGCTGTTTGAAGTGATGTTCTTCTTCGGCATCAGAACGGACATGAAGAAGCGCATTGATGCTGTAGCTGTTGCCAACATTGCGGCCTTCAAGGCCAATAAGAGAAGTGACTCTAAATAGGTTTAGCAATAAAACTCATCTTGGCGGCTGATTACTAGAACCGGTGAAGGAGAGCGAACTCCGGAAGCGGAAACGGCGAGCGAGCCCCGGTCATTGGAGTTAAGCGCCGACTCATTTAAATAAGTGGCCGCCTCCCGCCAGCGCACCGTCTCTGAGTCTCTGAGTCAGGGGCGTGCACAGTCACACAAGAAGTTCCCTTGTTCCTTACTCGTACTCCCTGAAGACTGGCTAATGAGCACGGACTCACTTCTCCTCACTGTCTTATCTAAGAAGGTCACCTTCCCCCTGCTCTGCTACGTTCTCTACAAGACTTTCAAACCGTCTTCGCCCAAGCCATCGCCTGAAGATGTCAAGCTTCCACAGGAAACACCAGTAGTGGAGACCACGGAGGAGGAAAAGATCAAACTCCCAGAGATCACCGCCTGTGATGCCGATTTCGAATGGAGCAAAGCAGAACCTGTGAGATACAGACCTTTCAAGAAGGGTGATTACAAGCTCGTGATGGGCATTCACAACATCGAGCCTGATGAGTGGTTCTTCGTTGAGGACACATACAAGGAGTACACAGACCTTAAGTACTCGTATGTTGAGAACCCAGACCTTTTCGATCACACGATCTTCATGACTGAAGACTCAATCCCTCACACCATCGAGTTTTACGAGAGAGCAACACAGTTCATGTTACAGAGATACCCAATGTGCTTTGAGATCAGAGGCGATCAGATCTATAACAAGATCAGAGACGATTATATCCCATTGGATCCATACAGTGTTGAGGATAAGAAACAACTCCACGTATACTTATCCCGTTTCTTGGAGGAGGATTACATCATTTTGTTCCAGGACAAAGAGCATTACAACACTGATGAGTACATCTTCAAGTCTGGTGTGTTTGCATTTGCTGCTGGATTTGACCCTGCAGTGAGATTCCAAACTCCGCTAACGACGATTCATGGTCCCGTTCCTGAGTATAGAACCAAGCTGAGACCCCAGATGAACAGGTTCTTCGATAAGTTGAGACCTGGTACGTGGGTGAGACGTAACAATTGGTCCATTCAGACACACAACAAGGTGTTCGTTATGGATGATAACAAGGGTACAGAGGACGAGGAGATCAAGGCAATATGTGCAGATGATCTGGATTTCAAGAGAGAGGTGTACTTCCGTTCTGAACGTCAAATCCTCACCAAGCTACCAAAGACTGGTGCCATTGTCTTCTCCATTAGAACATACCTGGTTCCAATGAGTCAGATCAGGGATGAAGGTCTTGGAGAGGAACTTATCGGTGGTATCCAAGGTATGAGTGACTCGATTGGACAGTACAAACGTAAGCCCGAATGGGGTGATGCAGTGTGTGCATTTTTGAGTGGGGAGTCTGATGGTGCCGATAAGCCTTGGATAAAGGGATTGGTATAGAACAGGTGCTCAACAGAGTTGTAATTAGTAATTAGTGGCGTTATTTATTGGATCTAAAGACAAATTGGATAAGTCATAATTTGATGTTCGAAATAATAAGAAAAAAAAAGAGCTTGTCATAGACATGATTCGGGGACTTCCCCTTTGTATTGTGAGATCTAGAGATCTGCGGTACCTTTTTGCTAGAACCTGGGAAAAGACTACTGGGTAAGCAACGATGGGATCATCCACCAGAAGGGCAAATGTTTTTGGAAAGAAGACCATTTATATAAGTGTATCACAGAACAATGTGAAAATCTTCTTATAGTCTAGTTTTGGTTCACCCGAGACACACCACAATTGTTTAAACTCCCCATTCTTTTTGTTGGTTAGTTACCCCAGCAACAAGCGAGTTTTCTCGCCCTTTGTTTACCTTTTTCCTTTTGCCGGTCTGTAAACAAACAACAAACCCGCGACTCCTTTAAGGTTCAAATGGAAAAGTGGAACGGGATCTTCGCTTCTGTTTTTGAGGTTCCCAGATCTTCCACCAGGGCCATACTTAGGGGAGTTCGTTATAGGAGCCTTTCATTTATCTTCTTTTGCTTCCGTTCCTACCTGCTAGAGTACTTTTTTCCCGTTTGCCGCTCGCTTGCTCTCCTTTGCCACCACATACACAGATCCTAACACAGATCGCCAGATCTCGCAATTATGTTGAACAGCAGAGACAGACGTAACGGTCTCATCATATCTAACGGGTCCACCTTCTATCCTCAAAGGAAGTCCTATGGAAGACTCAACAAGGGAAGCAAAGCCCGCTACAACTTGAGTGATATCATCTTCGATTCGGGATCTAAGAGAGGAAGCACCATCACGAGTAGATCTTCACAGCCATTTGACATTTCCAATGATTCTTTCAAGTTGAGTGATGATGAATTTGAGAGTTCAGCATTCAAGAAGAATGCTACTGATGATGAGGACATCACTGATCACGCGTTTGGGAACTTGGGCGACATAAATGATGTTCCGTATGGTATGACGCAGGTTATTAGTGTTGCAATTTCAGACAATGAGGACTCAGATGTAACCATGGATACCCCGGAGAAGAGAAGTTCATCCAAGAGAAACTCACATCAATTGTTTCTGGAGTCTACACCAGTGAGAAACTCAACAAAGAAGAGCAAGTCTGTTCTTCAAGAAATCTCTCCTGCTCCTGTTAACAACTCAATCGCCACAGACATCAATGAGAAGAGAGTTCCAATGACTCAACAACCTCCTTCATTCCAAAGAAAGAGTTCATCCAACTTGAATAACAGATCTTCAGTGAACTCTCAGTCTTCAAAGAGATGGTCGTTGCTTTCGTTCACTGGTGAAGACAAGGAGAACTTGAGTGGATCCAAGAACAAGAGATTCTCCATTGCTTCTGTTCATTCCACCTCTTCAAAGGAGAAATCGAAGAGATTCTCAATTACATCAACTCTTTCCACAAACTCTTCATCTTCTTCTTCTTTCAGAAATGCCGTGACTAAAGTTGGAAATGTTTTGTCTTCTGTATCTGTCAATTCTGGAGATGGGTCCAATGAATCCACACCTTACAAGAACATCAGACCTGGTGTTGTTGGTGAAGCTGAAGCTAAGAGAGTTCCAAACCATACAAACAGCTTGGGATCTCCTGTCATAGCTAGACAGTACAGTCAGGCAAGTATCGCTACTACAAACGTCACTGCTAGAAGTTCATACCAGAACAAGAGAGCTCAAGAGTACATTCATTCCAAAACTATCAATGGACCACCTCAAACCTCTGCATCTGCAATGAGACTTCCATCCGATAGTTCAGATGTCATGAGTGTTAATTCCAGTTTGAAGTCAAGCAGATCAAGATTCAGACTCTCATCGTTGTTCTCTTCCGGAAAGAAGGACATTATCTCTGGAGATAATGAGTCAATCAGATCTTTGAGGGGAAGAAGCTCATTCAATGACATGAGAAAGAACGTTTTGTCGCTGTCCTCGAGTAAGTCTTCACTCTTCAGATTGACCAAGAAGGATTCCATGCAGGACCTTAAGCGCAAACCATCGTTGGATAAGTCCATGATCTCTTTACCAAAACCTGATTCTGATTCTGCAAGCAGATTGAAGAATAAGTTAAGAAACAGTTCTTCTATCTTGTCCATCAACTCTATTGCTTCACGTCAACAGACCATTATCACCACTACGAACAAGTCATTGAACAACTCCCTCACTGGATCCTCCACTACACCAATGACCTCTGTTGAATATGATGAATCACAAATGGAGAAACTATTGGAATTGACCACTACTGGTGAGGTTATTGAACTTAAGGATTACATTTCCAAGTTGGCCAATGTTGACAATCAGATTCTTGTCAAGTTTGCGGAAGCTTCTTATTCTGAGGTTTTCGTTTTGAAGAATTATGAGACTGGTGAGAACTTGAAGATCTTTAAGATCATTCCATTTGGTGAGGAGAACTTCGAACAGCCAACGATTTCAAACATTGTCCAGGAGTTGAAGATCACCAAGAAATTGAACGGTGTTGATGGATTTGTTCATTTGAATGAGAGTTGTATTGTTCAGGGATCTTATCCAAAGTTATTGATGAAGTTGTGGGATGATTTCAATGAACTGAAAGAATCCAAGAATTTCCGTCCAGAATATGATGCTACTCAAAAATACCTGGTCTTGGATTTGGAATACGGTGGTGTTGATTTGGAGAGATTTAAGCTTTTCACATGGAGACAGGCCCTTGATGTCTTCTGGGAGATTGTTAAGACTCTTGATAGAGCTGAGAATGAGTTGAAGTTTGAACATAGAGATTTACATTGGGGAAACGTTGTGATTGACTACAAGGACAGAGATTTGGACGATGAGAGTTTAGAAGATGCCTTCAAGGATTTATCCATTGTTAAGGAGGAGGAGGAAAAAGAACAATTGTGTGTTAAGTTAATTGATTATACTCTTTCCAGATTGGATGACGAAGATGGAGTCATCTTTACCCGTTTGGACCATCAAGACTTCTTCAAAGGTCGTGGAGATTATCAGTTTGACATCTACAGATTCATGCGTAATGAGCTCAAATCACTGCAGGGGGTTTCTTCTGATGGAGAAATTGATTGGTCACTGTCAAGTTTCAAGAACAACTTGTATTGGTTACACTATCTTCTGGATAAGATTGTGAATGCCAAGGGTATCAAGGATGTTGAAGGAAAGACATACCATAAGAACATGGAGTATTTGCACAGATGTTTGGATCCTCGTAAGAAGAAGTTGAACAACAATGAGCCAGGATTCAAGGCTTTGAATGCTGAGACTACCAAGAAGACCAAGAAGCAGAGACCAGCAGTTTATTTCGAGGACTTTGAGAGATGTGGAGACGTTTTGAAGTTTGGTAGATATCACGGATTGATGTAAATCGTGAGTTTTTTATGGATTTTTACGTTATTAAAGCAAAATTTGAAGTTTTATTCAGAGACAGTAGATGGCTTTTCAATCTTTTTAGTGACACCGTTGATGATGAAGGTCACACCTGTTAGGAAAGTACCAAACATGAACAGCCACTGGCCGAACCCAACAGAGCCAATTGGCAACGAAGGGAACGAAAGGGCCCTTTCCAAGAGATAAGGTAATGTATCCTGAGGGAAGTAAAACATTGGTTTCTTTCTATACCAGAATCTCAAAGCGTATGAAGAGATCGTTAATAGTGTAGTGATGAACCCGAGTTGTTTATCAATCTGTGATTTCATGCCCAGGAGTTGTTCTTCGAGCTGTGTGATCTCCTTAGTTAATGAATCGGACTTACGGTTCAATTTTGTCCATTTGGCGTATTGATCCTGTGGAGATAGCTTGTTCTTCTCAACATGGCATTGCTGACGTTGCTGTTTCTTACTGACGAGCTCTTTGAAGGTGGTGTTCCCCGTGGCCTTGAGGTAAAGGGGAAGAACAAAGGACCAGGAGGAAGGAGGGAAGGCTGCGAGAAGACGCTGGGAGAGCAGTAGGATCACTGCAATGGAGATTAGTGTGAATGGTTCCATTGATGTGGTGCCTGTAGTTGATTGTGGTGTATAAGAGAGAGAAAGTGTGTGTGTGTGCGCGAAAAAAAGATTTGGAAAAAAAGAGGCAAAGGATACTCATTTATCAACACCTTTAAGTAACCAGCAAAACCCCAAACACCAATGTCCGATAACTCAAGTGAAGAATTTGAGACGTGGATCTCCAACTTTTGTTCTCTCTTTGGACACGACTACTTCGTTGAGGTGTCGCCGGAGTTCATCGAAGATGATTTCAACCTCACGGGATTGTCCAGCGTTGTTCCCTTTTATCGTGAAGCACTTGATATGATACTGGATTTTGAACCTGAGACACAAATCGCCGTCAGTGACATGCCCCTCATTCAACATTCAGCTGAGCTATTATATGGGCTGATTCACCAGAGGTTCATACTGACTAAACAGGGACTCCAACTAATGGCTGATAAGTACGAACGTAAGCAGTTTGGCTGTTGTCCACGTTACTTCTGTGATGGTATGCATCTGTTACCTGTTGGAAGACACGATTTGCCAGGAGTGGAGACGGTAAGGCTCTATTGTCCCTCATGTTTCGATCTATATCTACCTACATCGTCAAGGTATCTTCAAATTGATGGTGCATTCTTTGGCACAACCTTCCCAGGAATGTTTATGAAGAGATATACAGAGATTGAACAGCAGGTGAGGCTCCGTGGGGGAAAGCAGTATGAGCTCCGGATATTTGGGTTCAAGATCAACGAGAAATCACAAAGTGGTGGAAGAATGAAGTGGCTAAGACAACTACCGAAGACTGAAGAAGAGCTGGAAGAATTGGAACGGTGTGAATATGGTCTTGATGAAAATGACGAGATGGAAGAATGAGATTTCAGTGTGTGAGGTTAACCGGTTTACCAGGTTCCCAATTCTTAATAGCATTATCAATATTACTCCAATACTTCAACTTGATAGTTTCCAATGCAGCGTCGTTGTATTTCTGTTGATTGAAGAGCTGTTCCAAAGTATCTTCACTTTCTTTAATACGCTCATCGTTCTGCCTTTTTAATGATTCAATTTCAGAATCAGTAGATGCACTCTCCAACTGTTCATGAATATCCAGAATCTCAAACAGGAGTTGTTTATCCTGTGCTGAGTATTCCTGTGATACCCCATCGGCCGTCAGGTCAACGCCCGCTTGTAATTGCAAGATATGCTGGGCCCTCGACAATGGGTTTCTCAATGTGTTATATGCCTTATTCAGCATGCTTGATTCTGCATCGTCGTAGTTGGCAGTGTCCACGTTGGAGTCAGGATGGAGTTGTTGCTGGAGAAGACGGAACTCTTTACGCAGTGAGCGTTTGTCCACTTTGAAAACGGGGGATTTCTGTGGGAATGTCTTGGGGAATAGTGTGAATAGATTCAATTGAGCCCTAGTAGACAACAGTCGTTTGAACGTGAACATTTTGCTAGTGGGTTGTGTGCTCTGGGGTACTTTATGGGGGTGGCGAAAAAGGTCTCGATGGATTTTTTTTTTCTCGGTCTCCTAAAAGACAGCATCTCCCCCCACACGACAAAGAGGTCCAACAATGCTGGAGAAACTTGTTATATCGAGGCCCCTTTACTTGTCTGATCGACACTGTGGGTATTGTGATCAGAAGAAAGAACAGGCAGTTTCATTGGAGAGTTGGAGAGATGTCGTTGGGAGTCCTTACTCCACTACAGTTGGGTTCCAAGTAGAATCAATGACAGTGAGGCAATACGATGCGTTGATACAATTGGGATACAGAAGATCAGGGAACTTTCTGTACAAGCCAGATCTTTTAAGGAGTTGTTGTCGGATGTATACCATACGTACTTGTTGGGATCAATTCACACCGCAGAAGGAGCATAGGAGGGATGTTAACAAGTTCAACCATCACCTGGGACTGGAGACTCATTCAAAGGGCAAGTTTAACATGGAACTGGAATTGAATAGATCTATGGGCAAATTGAGTGTTAAATTTGACAAGAGTGAGTTTACAAGGGAGAAATTCGAAGTTTATAAGAGGTACCAAAGAGAGATTCATAACGATACAAAATGTTCCAGAGATGGATTCACAAGGTTTCTCTGTGAGAATCCATTCACTACACAAGGTGAAGTTACAGAAGAAGGAGATGTCAAGTATGGTGCTATTCATCAGTGCTATTATCTGGATGATAAACTCATTGCAGTTGGATTTCTTGATCTTTTACCATCGGGCGTATCTTCCGTTTACTTCATCTATGATCCTGATTACAAGCACTTGGCACTTGGTAAAGTATCTGGACTCATGGAAATGCAAATGACCAAGAGCATTGGATTGAAGTGGTATTACTTGGGTTACTACATTGAAGATTGCCCCAAGATGGCATACAAGAAGAAATTCGGTGGTGAGATTCTAAGTCCATATAACCGTCAATTCTACAATTATAACATTGTCAAAGAGGCAATGGCAAATGGAAGGTTGTTTGCATGGGATGGGGAGAAAGATGTGTCTGAGAAAGAGTATGGTATCAATGGAGATGCGTTTGTCGTTGACAAGCAAGTCGTTATGCAATTACGGTTGGAAGGTATTGAATACCCATTATCGAGATGGGAACCATTTGAGAAGATTGATGATTATGAAAGTGACATGTTTGATATTCCAGCAACATTACCAGGTTGTTTATCACTAAGTGAAGTGATTGGTGATAAAAGACTGGAAATGAGCAAGTTGTGTGTGTCTGCCGGTGGAAGGCTTCAATTGGTGGAGTATGGGATTCTAACACCTCGTTTTCAGAGAACTGTTATTGACACGATTCGTTTAATTGGTTGGGATATGTTTGATGAGTGTGTTGTGTATGTATAAAATGTCCTCAGCTGATGCCAGCATCTGGATCGAGGGGGAGCAAAGTCTGCATTATAGATTGGAACCGTTTCTTTTATGAAATGTGAATGTTACTGTTAGCATCTGTTCGAGAAGCACATTTATAGACTACATAGAGAATAGAGACTGCATAGAGAATAGAGACTCCATAGAGGATCAACCGTGGATCCAGATCAACGGTCCCCACACTCGTTTTTGCCGTATAAAAAATGGAAAGTTGCCGGGACAATCCTCCAGTGCCACCCAATAGAGGACACAGAGCCAAGAAGAGCACACAAGAAGCACCAATCAGAGACGGAAATGCTCTTGTCAAAAGTCTTCTTCTTCCTCGTGTCGTCGGTGGCTGTGGTCAATGCGAAGGCGTCAGGGACTCAGACATTCAGTGATGAGTACTTTGACTCGGTGATACAGGAGCGCCGCCAATGGCTCAGTACACAGGTGGAAAAAGCGTTACAGATTGGTGCAATGACACCGGAGCAGTTTGCTGATAACAAAGAGAGAAATAGATTGGCTTCAATGATTGCACAGGGACAATACGCCGTTGCTGGTGAGGATAGACCGAACGTTGATTCTGCGGGCATTTTACAGAATCTGCAGCTTTTGGCTAAGGAGGATACGATGAAGATTCCCGGGTTTATTAAGCAGATCAAAGAGCATGAAAGGGAATTAGCCAAAGGTAGCGATGATGTGAAGTACCATTTGGAAAGAGCCCAGTCTGTTTTGTTCTGGGAGTCCTATTCAAAGTTCCTCGGGCTGGACCGGTTGGAGGAGGCACTCGACAATCTACACGACGAATTGTGATGTTGGGGGGTTATAGATCAGTAGTTATACACTATAATGCTATGATACTGTCCAATCAAGAGCAAGGGCCTTTGTAGTTTGCCGGGAGTCGGGAGGTCGGCAGATTTGACAGGCCGGCACCCCACACCGAAATTTCAGGGCGGTGCATGGAGTCTGGAGACTGGGAGATAGAGGCTGCGGGCTGGGTCAATTGGCTGGCATTAACACCCACCCACAACCACCACCAACACACCAACACACCAATCAACACACCCAAAACACCCACAGTAAACAGAGCCACATATTGCTCAAAGTCCCCGCAAACCCAACATTAAAAACACTCGACGTGGCGTCAATTTGGGAGTTTCTTTATGCGCGTGTGACTCTTTTGACGTCAGTCACGTCATTCGTTATCGGGACAGGCCACACTCTCCGCACCTCTGGCCCACTATATAAACTGGGGAGTTTGCGCCCCCCGGTCGTCCACCCTTTTCTTCTTCGCCCATCATCAATTGATACAAACAACAACTACAACAATGACTAGAACACACAAATGGACCTACCACGAGTCTAAGGCTGAGCCACACTTCTTCACCCACAACGGCCACGCTAACCAGGACCCAACCAAGACCAAGAAGAACGGTGCAGGTAAGGGCAACTGGGGTGCTCCAGGCGATGAGATCCAGGACTTGATTGAGTCTGGCGAGATCTCTCCTGTCTTCAACAAGGCCAGACGTGGCTCCAACTCGTCTCAGCATGAGCAGAGATTTGGTGTTGTCCAGAGATACGACGAGTGGATCAAGGAGGAGGAAGACGAAAAGAATTAACGATTACGACTCTCGCATAGGGAAGAACTGTCCCTAATTCACTGAATTATGTGTTCCCACTATTGATTTTTAAACGAAAACGACGACGATGAGATAAGCCATGAAATATGTTGAAATGAATTTATGATAACATCGGTGGGTATGTATATATGGCCCACGGCTAGAATTTGATGCTTTTATGATGTTGAAATTTCCTTGTAGCTCTCGTCCACCCCCCGGGTTATTCAGATAGGGGTAGAAGGGTCTAGAAAGTAGAGACACCCAGAACCCAGACAAACCTCAAAAAGTTGGGTGTGTGTATAAGTCCGGGGAGCCATCTCCGGGGCCTCCGTGTTCGCGAAACAACACCCGCACACCAACCGAAGTTCGACATTTGGGCACAACACACGAGAACAAGACAAGAGGAGCTCAAACAGTTAAACACATACAAATATCAACATGAGTACACAGAGAGCTTGTATGCTTTGCGGCATAGTGGAAACATCAAAAGTATGTCAAAGAGAGAACCTCACAAACATCAGAAAACTAACCACAAACCTCCAGAGATTCCAAGAAGATGGATGTCCTAACTGTGCTGATATCCTTGATATTGGCCTTTCTACAACGTCTCCAACCTTCGAAGGATTAGTGGCGATTGGTGAGCCTGACAAATCATGGGTGGCAAAGTGGCTGAGAGTGAATAAATACCTTCCGGGACTCTATGCTGTTAAAGTACAAGGAAGACTACCTCCTGATATTGCTGAAAACCTTCCGTTTGAGTATAGACCAAGAGATGGTACTGCTATGGATTGAGAAGGAAGACTTAAAAAGAAAAGAAAGAGGAAAATGTACACTACAAAAAGGTTCGGATAAGTCCAGGGATGTAGAGAATATATTTATCACCACTTGTATAATCTAGGTGCGTGCTTCATATGAAGATCATAACTCTTCTTCTTTCTGACAAACCACTCAGGAGCAGTATAAGTACCAAGAACGGGGAATACAAACTGTCCACAACCTGCCTTTGAGCCCAAACTCACATATGCAGTGATGTGACCCTTATGTCTCTGAACAGTTTGTAAGTCTGATGGTTTGACCTCTGGAGTTTGAATTACCGTCTTGATGTTCTTGATCAAACAAGAGAGCCATCTTCTACGACGGAAGAGACCCTTATACTCAAAGTCAGTCACGTCTCCAATGGCAAAGATGTTAGTTGGGGCACCTTTGCATTGGAAACTATCATGAATGGCAATGAACCCGTTGGAATCAGTGAGTTCAGGGAAAGTGTTTGCCGGAACAGAAGGCTCAACTCCAATGGATGTAAGCACAAGATCAGCCTCTAAAGTCTGACCATTCTGACAAACAACCTCCTTTTCATTAGATTCGGAAACGTTTGCTCTGGTGCCCAAGATCAAATCAATACGGGTCTCATTTTGGAAGAAATCAGTACACCGTTGTCTCAAAGGTTCTCCGTAGAACCCGTCTTTTGGAAGGAGAAGGTCCTGACTGTGGATCATAGTAATCTTCTTCTCACCTTTAGAGATGGCATCATCGTATCGATCATGCAATTCTCCAGCGAGTTCAACGTTTGTATAGCCACCACCAATGAGAACAATACTCTTCGCATCCTCCATCAATTGATGCTGCTTGGAGAAATACGCATTATGATCATCACCAAAGCCATAAGTGTATCCAATTGGATCCCTCCATTTAGAACCAGTAGCGAGGACAAGTGCATCAAACGCTAATTCAGTTTCTTCAGAGTTGATCAGCATCTTAACGGTCTTATCGTTAAAGAAGAGAACTTCACCCTTAACCACTTCAACACCAGAATCCAACACATCTTTCAAAGGGATCATCGTGCCTTCAACATCCTTTGGATCGTTCGTGACTGGTGCACGGATCGATGAGACGAGGAAGTAAGTGTAATCGGACCGAGTTAGCAGCTTCACGTTATAGTGGGTTTGGCGATGGAGACGGTTAGCAGTCCAGACTCCAAAGAAACCGGCGCCAATGACAATAACAGTCTTAGAAGCCATGATGATTGATAGGGGAATCAAACACAAAGTGGAATGGAGGAAATGACACGTAATGGACTTATTTATATCCTCAAGGTTTTGCCTTTTGCGTAATTCTGGGTGTTATTCCAATCCTCGGGTTATACGCGGGAAACGCGGGTTTAAGCCTTTATACACGGGGATATAACGCCATTAGAAAAGTTGCCAGTTCCGTACCGGGTGGGTGTTATTCCCGTTCAGTTACATGTCACCACTGGGCAAAGCCGAAAGTCGTGCATCATGAGGTGGGTGCTTTATGACTTGATATCAGTGAAGTTCAGAGAGTAGGAGATGGGAGGCTGTCATGCAGAAGAACAAAAAAAAAAAACCAAAATTCGCACTTTGATCGAACCACTATGTCTCCATTAATAAAGGACATTACACGATGATTAGAGTAAGATCATCTCTTCACAGACATTCAGGTTCTTTAATACGGGTACGAACATGTCCCCAATACAGAGGATTTGCTACATCACCTGCAGAGCTCCTCTCGGTGATGACTGCAACGATGGAGACAGCTAAGATCGCATCGGGACTTCCATGGTGGCTATTCATTCCAGCAACTACTGTGGCCGTGAGAACAATATTCACCTTACCTCTTGCAATCTTTCAAAGACAAAGACTCAGAAGACAGGCTGAACTACGGCCAATTGTTGGTGCTATGGGTCCTATTTTGAGATTAAAGCTTGCACAGCGTGCCGTCCAGTCCAAGGCAAAAGAGTCCTCTACGCCTATTTCAGAAGGTGGCCTCATTAAAGGTGCTGCTTCTGCCTTGAGTTATGATCAGATTGTCGTTCTTGCTGCTAAGGAGAGAAGAAAAAGACAACAGGAGCTCTTCAAGACTCATAAGTGTCAACTTTGGAAGAATATGCTATTGCCAGTGACACAAATCCCTGTTTGGATTGCCCTCTCAGCCACTGTCAGAGAACTTGCCGGATATACAGATGTCTCTCATACACCTCTTGATCCAACTCTTACAACAGAGGGATTTGCGTTCTTCACAGACTTGTCAGTTTCTGACCCGATTGGCGTTCTCCCAATTCTACTTGGAAGTTTTATGATAACCAATGTTGAATGGAACTTTGCAGCTTATAGAATGTCCCAGCCTACTGTTCAAAGATCCAAAAGAATCACTCCACAGGAATCATTGTTGAATTTGGGAAGATTTGGTGCAGTCTTCTTGATGGCAGTGTCTACACAAGCACCAGCTGCACTTGTCTTGTATTGGATATCTTCCAACTTGTTCTCATTGCTTCAAAACATATTCTTGGATACTTTCTTGCCTGTGAGATCAAATTTCTCCTCTCACAACCTCAAACCAAACAAGAACAAGGACTCTATCCCTCTCTTTGCAAGAAACATCAGTGCTTGAGGGAACGAATTTACGAACGGATTTCAATGAAATGGGGAGGTGTTTAATGTGTGTATATAGAAATGACATCTTAGTTACCCACGAAATAATCCAAAAGATCAACCTTTGTAACGACGTGAACAGGCTTCATGTCTCCGTCGGTAACAATAGCACACGCGTTCTTCTCAAAGAACTGGTTCAACTCAGACAACGTTGTCTTCTCAGTGATCTGCATGAACTTCTTCTTAGAGGACTTGTTTTCATTAAAGATGTTGACATCATCAAAGTTGTTAAGTTTTCTGAAATCAAGCATCGTCTTCTCAATCTCATCGGTGACGGATAACTTACCGGAGGAAAGTGACTTCAACAAGCTGCTCAAGGTGACCAAACCAATCAACTTACCGGTCTTTACTGAAAGCACTGGCAATTGATCAAATCCGTTCTCTTTCAAGATCTTAATCACAGACTGAACCTTCTCATTAGAGTAAACTGTAACAACTGGCTTCAAGTTCAAATTCTTGATTGTACCTGTGGCCAAATCAGTCTTAGATTTGGTCTCAATCTCAAAGCCGTTGGACTTCATCCACTCATCATCGGCAAACTTGGTCAAGTATGATCTAATAGAGTCTGGGAACACAACAACAATAGTGTCATCTTCAGTGAGTTCTGGGTGGTCTGCGCAGTACTTAACAACAGCAGCCATAGCAGAACCGGAAGATCCTCCAACAAGAATACCTTCCTCAGAAATGATTCTTCTTGCAAGTGTGAAAGATTCTTGGTCTTCAGTCTTGTACCACTCATCGACATAGGTTCTGTTCAACACATCTGGCACAAAGTCATAGCCAATACCTTCAACCTTGTACTGTTCCACATCTGTTTTGTTCAAAGATTCTGGAAGGGCAAGAATAGAGCCCTTTGGATCGGCGGCAATAACCTTGATGTTTGGGTCCTGCTCCTTGAGGTACTTGGAAATACCGGTGATTGTACCACCAGTTCCTGCACCAGCAACAAGGGCGGTAATCTTGCCGTTTGCTTGGTTCCAGATTTCATAACCTGTAGTATAGTAGTGAGCATCTGGGTTGTTAATGTTTCCGTATTGATCAAGAATATGACAGTTTGGGATCTCCTTCTCTAGGCGCTTAGCAACACCAATATGAGACTCAGGAGAGTCAAAGGCAGCTTCTGTAGGCGTTCTGATGATCTCTGCACCCAATGCCTTCAACACAGAAACCTTTTCGTTGGACATCTTCTCTGGAAGAGTGATAATCACTCTGTAGCCCTTGACGGCACCAACGAGAGCAAGACCAATACCAGTGTTACCAGAGGTTGGTTCACACAAACAGTCACCTGGCTTGATTCTACCTTCTTTCTCAGCCTCCTCAACCATGCGGAGGGCAATTCTATCCTTGATACTTCCTCCAGAGTTGAAGAGCTCAACTTTAGCAAGAACTTGTGGTTTGATGCCCAAGGATTGTGGCACCTTGTTAAGGCGGACAAGCGGTGTGTTACCAATGAGCTCCAAAATGCTCTGCTTCAGCGGCGTTACGTCTTGTTTGTGTGTAGTCATAGTGTTGTTGAAGAGATTGCTTATCTATACGAAGTTGTTGTGGAATCAAGGAAAAGAAGGGAAAGTGTACTTAAATACAGAAGGGCGATGAGCACCTGCCGTCCCTACGCACGGCAACATTGGTTGGTGCACACTATGAGCTGACGGTTGTGGCTCCTTCACCCGGTTCTCAATAAGGCGTCATTTGGGCTTTTTAAGCGCAGTTTTTTGGAAATCAGTTACGGTGAGACAATATGAATTATGCTTGATCTAGTCTATTTTACTTTCTTTTGTCTGAAACGTTCATATACCGTGAACAATAAGAGGGCATCAGGAATCAGCCAGCTGATCGTGCGGGGCCTTGTAAAAAGCCGAGCGAGTATAGTGGAGGATGTCAGCACATCTATAAGAGATCTAATCTTGCAGCATTTAGATAAAGGCCACATTCATCGAATCTGTGAATTATCGGGAATCCTTCCCTTTGGATCACCCTCAAACTCCCCTATTGCAGATTGCAGCTCCTCACAGAATGTGTCAAGTCAGCCAAATTAGGAAATTAGCGCGAAACACGGGTTGCCATGACTGCCGTCTAAAAAGTAAACACAACACAGGCCGTAAAGAAAACAACAAAGAAGGCAGCCAGAGATAAGCAAGAACCCCCACAAATCATTTCCTTTTTTCTCTTCCTCTCATCATATCATCAACTATGGAGGAAGTAGAAACAAAAAGCAGGATACAGGATGTCTTGTTTGATACCAACAGGAGCCTTCCATATGTCCACTCGCGGCAGATCCTCGACTTCCTCGATCGCGTTGAGACCAAGTTCAACATTCTCATTAATGATCCTCATTGGGATACTGCAAAGATGTTTGTTTCCAGGTATCCTGATCTGTGCATTGATAAGAACCTCTTTTTGGAGTTCATGGATGACCTTCTCCAGGTTAACTTTGTCAAATACGTCCATTCAAAAAGTGATACACGGACGTTTGAAGTACCGTCCTCACTTGGATCTCCCCTCACACTGTCAGGGAAACCAGACGAGATATTTAATCGATACGAATTTGATAAATTGAGCAACCATATTGATGCAAAGATTGCAGAACTCCCCACGAGGAATGACAAGCCTTCTCTGAACGCGGAACCAACTCTTAAGTCACCCTCACTCACGATACCCAAATCTACCAAACCAGCATCCACTTCACAAGCAGTGGGAACACAACCCGAGAAGTCAATAAAGAAGAAACTCGAAGGGGTTGGAATATCTGATGTTGCAAGAACTTGTTTGAGAGGCTTCATGGTATCCATCCCGGTGCTCAACGCCATCCTACTGATATTTCTAATCGTGACACTCATATCACAAAGTCCCACGATCAAGAGATATATATACGATATCATACACCATCTTTTACTGTTTGATACGACAGACGACATATATTGGTGGCAGCGATGGACAGTTACAGAGCGGCTAGTCTGGGGGTTACTTGAGTACCTCCAGGACAGCGATTCAACATGAACAAATGCATCAGATCAGGCTGAAGATGGCAATGATGAAACCCAAGAACAATTGCAATGTGATTAATGAACGTTATTTATTTCTTTTCAACTAATGGAGATCTTTTTTCTTCGCGTTGTCGTTTTAAAGATAGGAAAGTTCCTTATGGGGCGTGAGCGTGTACGTATGTTTGTGAGTGTCCGTGTGTGTTTAGACAGCTTTTTTTTTTCAGTTATGATTTCAGGTCAATCTCAATTAGAGGGATCGTTGAAGTTCTTGGACATCGACTTCAATAGAGGCTGGACACTGATCATTGAGTTAATAAGCAGTCCATAAAAAGACAAAGATAGGAAAAAAGACCTGTACTTACATGTCAAGCGAAACATTGATTCCTGCTTTATCCATTTCAATCATAACTAAAAGGTCGGTTAGTAAAGCAATATTAGACTCATATCACAGATATAGTACTTACTATTTTGCAACGATTCTTCCACTTCTTTATCCTTAATGAACTCAAACACTTGACCAAATCCAGTCTGACGATCTAGTCCCTTGCTCCTTACGAGATCCTCAAAATGGCGAATAGCATCCATAACAGCGGGCGTAGTTTGCATCTTGTAAATCAACCTCACCAGCTTTGGATCAACTTCAGTGTTCTCAGAGGCATAAAATCGAACTTGGGGTGAAATCATGGGAATCTTGTAATGGCTTGCTGATGTTATGGCGCCACCGAATCTGGGGGAGACGTTGCGTGCCCTTTTAGAGAGTGCAATTAGAGTGAGGGCGTTAGTACTCTTGAGACAAGGTGTGTGCTTGATCATTGTCAACAGCATCCAATTGAAGTGCAAAGAGAATGAAATACCGTTATTGTTGGAAAATGGAGGGAACTGAAAACAAAAAAAGTTGACGGATGATTCAAATTCCGTAGGTGGCGCCGAAGACCGGATTCGCGAGAACATCGGCTTTTTGGTTGGACCTCCAGGCCCCAGAAAGTTATCGGGGCTGTTAAACTAAGTGGGTTGTTGCCCCTTCTGTAGAGGACTCAAAGTCATCATAGAAATCGAGTTCCAAGTCAATAGTCCCACACGTATTAGAAAGTTTATGTGCCAAACTCTCGATACCGTTGGAACAGTTTTTGCCGTTGTAATGGTCGCTACAAGGCACAAAATGAAAGACATGTCATGGCACATCCAGACACCACCACGATGGAGATCTTTGATGTAGATATACAGAAGCATTATCAGACTGTAACTATCTTTTGAAAAAGAGCTACATTTGATCATTAATGACATATGTAATTCATGAAACACCGCTATTCATTTTCAGAATACCAACTCTTTTGCAGTTTATGAACTCTTTAAACGCCTAGGATCACAGTCATAAATCAAGAGAACTTCCATCTGTTACCACAGTTCTCACATGTACAGAATGTGGTAAGAGGTTCATCCGCAGATCTAGTCTGAAGCTGGTAGTAACTGACCTTCTTCTCCTTACACTTACCACATGTGAATCTATCTGTAACAGCTCTCTCTTGTGTGGCACCCTGGGCATTATGCATGTTCTTCTTCTTTATTGCCTCTAGCTCCTTCTTGAGTGTCTCAGGTGCCATATCCTTTGGATCCATTGTAACAAACTCTTTCGCACTGAGATCACCATTTGTGAGCTTGGATCTCAATTCAGGGTTGTTTTTGTTTCTCAAGTTCGATGTGAGAGTTCTCATTCTTTGTGCGTACTTGCCGCTTGTGTCCATACGCTCCATTCTGAACACTTCAGACTCAATCTCTTTTGATGTTGATAGGATTGCATGTGGTGGATGCTCTGAATCTTGACAGAGAGCGTTATAGATTACTCTCACACAGTTATTTCTTGTCTTGTTCTCGTAAATCTCTGTCTTGACGCCATCGTTCTTGTCATTACGAGGCTGTGAGGCAACAAACTTCTTCTCCAGTGTTGGAGCACTTGATGAAGCTGAAGGTGCTTGTGATGAAGTGGCCTTTTTTGTTACACTTGAAGAAGTCTTCGACTTCTTTTCTTTGGTGACCTCATCCTTCCAGTATCTGATCACCTTGCTGACGAGCATTGAAATCTCTTTATTATCTGAAGTCTTATGCTTGTTCACAGCAATACCAACTTTTGTTTCTCTAAGAAGTTGCTCTGTAGGCTTAATGTCCTTCTTCAAGATGTTGAGAATCTCAAGGATTGTCTTATCATCAGTGGCCTTGTCCAAATTGGAGATGTATTTCTTGATTTCTTTGGCATCCATATTGAAATTTGGATATCTGTGAATAAGAGGAATATTTTGATATTGTTCTAGAAGAACGAAATGTGAGGCGGGTTGATGTCTTCTTTGTGGTTTTCAGATGCCTTTGTTTACGGAGTTCGGTGTCTGCGCTTGTGTAATTTTTCGAGCCGTCGTCGCTTGTGAGCATAAGTATCACGAACGCAATTTTGCACTTATGCAGATGGGTAAAGAGAGCTCAAGAGTAACTCTCATCATCAAGACCTACAAACAAGCGCAAAAACACAAGTGAAGGGACAAGAAAGACAGATCCCTCGGCGAGAAAGAAATCCAGACCTGAAACAGATTTACTCTTATAATGTCAGATAGAGTTCCCGGCCGAATGATCTACATTGGATCAATCCCTTACGATCAAACAGAGGAACAAGTCCTTGGTAAGTCCTTCGTCCTTCTCCGCAAAATACACCACGTTAAAGACTTGCATACTAACATAAAAACAGATATTGCCAAGTCAATTGGACCTGTGGTAAGCCTCAAAATGATGTTCGACAAGGAGACGGGAAAGTCGAAAGGATATGCCTTTGTTGAATATTCTGATGTCGAAACAGCATCATCAGCTGTCAGAAACTTGAATAACTATTCAATTGGTAATCGTCAACTGAAATGTGATTTTTCTTGGGAGAACAATATGACAAATGCTGGTGTTACCACAACAAGGGGAAAGAATGAAGAAACACTCCCTCCTCTACCACCAGGGAGGGCTCTTCAAAATGGCGAAGAGTTCACAAGTGCCATCTCCAGTGCTTTAAATCAGCTTGATGATGCACGCCGTAAACAAATTGTTAATGATGCAATCAAAATGTCAAAGAGGAACCCTATTGTAATGGAAGATCTGTTATCTCAGTGCCCTCAACTCACATATGCCCTCGCTGAGGCTCTTCTTATAACCAACAGAGCCACTCCTCAAGATATCCAAGATATCCTTACAAGCAGTGCAGCAACTTCATCTAACCCAGAGAATGCAACTGAAGCTCAAATTACCCAACCAGCAACATCGCTCACTCAGGAAGAAATTGATATGATCAAACAAGTTGTTGAGCTGCCAGATGACGTGGTGTCTACCCTTCCTGCAGACCAAAAGGACCAGATACTTCAGATAAAGGAAAGCTACAAAAATGGTGAATATGGAACTCTTTAATGGTCTTTCAGTGTACCTTCCCTGAACGATGACTAGATAATACAAAACATGTTTACGTAAAACAGACTCGTAGCATTACGTAATCTTTCTGTCGCGATCACCTGCAAAAAAGGGCGAGTGAAAACACAGCTGAGTTTTTGAATTGCAACTTCAACGTGTATCAGACAGTCACTGCTTTCTAATATCCGCCCATCTCAGGGCTCAATATTAACTTCAGGTACTTTACCTACACTTATTAATTGTCAGGATGTCGCGTAACCCATACACACGTCGTGGACATGACGGTTCAGCTGGATCTGGACCACCAGAGAAGAAACAACGAACCAGTGCGGATGGATCATGTGTTGTTTACCTTGGAAATGTTCCCAAGGATTGGAATGATGATATTGTCCGCAGTGTGGTTGCGGGAAGTGGTGATATTGTAGATATCAGAGTCAGAATTGATCCTTCAGGGCGTTCCAAAAACTATGTGTTTGTGGAGTACACTACGCCTGAGCAGGCCAACAGAGGAATCAGCTTATTGAAGCAAGTTACTTTGGGACCAAATCGAAGATTCCGCGCAGAAATATCCAGGGAAGGACTAAGAGCGGTTCGTACTGATCGTAAACCGATGCAACTTTCCAGAGAGCACATCCCTTTCTACGTCACCGTACCACCAGAAATGCGACAGAATGACCCTCTGGACCAGAGTGGCCAGAACACAAATCCAAGTCAGGCTCAGACTCAGAGTTATGAACAATTTCCAACACCCCAGCCAGTTGCACCAAAGATTGAGAAACCAATCCCTGAGCCATTGAGTAAAGCGTCACAATACCTTCCTCCTTTCAAAGCCGATGCCTTCGTCATGGATGACAAAATCTCATCAAACTTACAGGCATTGGCACCTCCACATATGATCGAGCTCATATCTTCATTAAAGCAGTTGATTGTTTTCAATCCAGCTACGGCTCAACAGGCTTTCAGTGTTTCGCCAAACATTCCTGTTGCTACTGCTCAGGCCCTGCTTCTTATGGGTCTCATCGACCCCAACCTCATCACTACAGCGCTCCAACTGGCATCCCCAGCCGCTTCAATGACAGCTCCTTCTAATAGAAACACACCTTCTAATGAAGTGCCTCAACCACAACCAGACCCAAGATGGCCAACCCTTCCTGGATATATCGCTGCGAAACTCAATAAGCTTTCCCCAGACGAAGCTGCTACGGTTGCCCAAGTTCTCCAGCTCCCTCCAGAGGTTGTTGAGGGTTTGCCATTCGAACAAAAACAGCTTGTGCAGAACATACGGAAACAGTACCTTTGATAACTTGATGAAGATAATGCATTATGTTAGTTATTTCCCATAAAGTCTCGTAGGGTTCATGTTAGCAATGCGCGCGCGAATATTAGGCCCATATTTCTAGAAGGTTCCTGAGTTCTGTGGCCCGTGTCAACGCAACCCCCACTTGACTCCATCGGAACAAAATCAATTCCCCTTCCCTTGTACCGCCCCCTGTACATTCATCACACTCCCTCGAAAGGCCACAGATACACTCATACACCAGTGCAGAGTCTCTTGAGATCGAGACTTAGATTGGATAAATGAACAGCCACAATCAGAACTCTTCACCCAACCCTGGTGGCAATGGGCCCACTAACAGCGGCCATCAGCAAGGCCAAGGATCCGGGAGACCCATCGTTCATGGCATCCCAATATTGATTCCACCTGAAGGCGTTAACCTTGAGCAACTTCCCACCACTGATCAGGACGTTCTATTCAGGGGAGCTTTTGGAACTGCAGTCCCACAGTTTTCGGTTACAATCAACAGAACCAATATTGGTCCAGGAGGAAATGTTAACCCTAATGGGGAACAGGTCTTCAATTTCAACAATTTGCCACCTTTCCTTAGGGACCTCATAGAAAATGTCATGCAGCAAAGAGGACCCAAGAGAGCTACAGAAGAAGCCATCAAACACCTCACCATCGTTGATCCTAAAGACCTTCCGGCTTCTGAGACCACATGCCCTATTTGTTATGAACCTTTCAGTGCTCCAAGTAAAGATAGTGATGTTAAAGAAGCCAAATGTGAAGAGACCAAACGCAGGAAAGCAATAGAAGAGAGAACACAGGTTCTTGATTCAGACCCAGGAATGTGGTTCCCTTCAGATGCAACAGCTAGGAATCACGTCGAATACCAAAGACTGTACAAATCACAAGAGACTGAGCAGGAGGAGGTACAAAAGGAAGATACACACCCAGAACATGTGGCTGTCCAGATGCCTTGTAACCACATTTTCGGTCGCTCTTGCCTCTTGGAATGGCTCAAGTCAAATGTTTCATGTCCTCTTTGCCGCCGTGAAGTGGAATCACAACCGGCAACCTCAAATAATGGAAATACAATGACACCTGCAGAAATGAGGGCTCAATCTCTGGTAATCAACCGCAGCTTTTGTCCGGCAGATTGGTCTACCCCAGAACATACATGCGAGGACCCAGCAGTCCCTATTCCCATTGCGTCATCTTCCAATCGTTCCCGAGGCTATGGAAACCATTCACGAAGACTTCTGGAGATGATTCAACCAAGGTTAAATGCTTAATGACATGTTACGACTTGCTTTAATATGACTTTTGCACTCTCTCTGATGATCTTGATGTCCCAGCAACTCATTTGGTTATGTTCTTCCTATCTTCCTAATAAATAAAGACGTTTTAGTGCATACACGTTTTATAATGTTGGATATAATCTTTGAAATCATTAGTTTATTAACCGTGGTTGTAGTTAATCCCTTACAAGAAGCTGTGCCACCTTCTAGCTCCTAGAATCCCGCCTAGCGCGCGCCTTCTCAAAAGCG
>JAKTSI010000040.1:0-147366 GCA_030580135.1 Petasospora easanensis | reverse complement strand
GTGATGGAGTAGCAGACTTTCTGGAAGCAACCTTTGAAGAGTCAATGTTCTCCTCCCGCTGATCTGCACCCATATCACAGATTTAAGGCGGGATCCTCAAGGCGTAGTGGCATGCAAAACGATAACTAGAGGTAATCCACACTGCTCCCAGCCAAGAGTTGAGAACCCCTGACAAATGTACGGAACTGTACTACGGTACCATAAACTTGACACCCAAAATATTGACCCCCTTAATGTCTATAACCGTTGGTAATTTGTCGGCATCTCATTAAGCGGCTGCCTATTCTGGGGTTTACCCGCGGGATGACCCCGGGGTATGGATGTTGGATTGTGCGGTAGTTATACATCTCTACGCTAATAAATATGCGGTTTCATTATGGTTATAGATTCCTAGAGACTCAGATATTTCATATATCTGGTCCATTTGTTCATATTCCCACTTTTTTAGAAGTTACTTACATCAATCGACAGTTGAACTACTCATTATGGAAAATGGACTCGCTATTTCTGAAAAACCTCAAATTTTGGACACATAAATTATATAGGCATTTCCTCTACATAGCAGTAATCTTCTACATTCAAACATCCCTCTAAAATTACCTTCCCTTGCTAAAAAATTTATCCAGAGGTTGAAATCCAAGTAAGAACGTTTGCCCTAGTGAGATGTCCAGATGTAATGTCCGGGTGTAAGAGTTACCCGGAAGATGCTGTCTGGTAGGGGCCACACCACGAAAAATCCCGATTTAACTGGACGTTTGCGGTTTCGAGAAGTTCACCACGTTCTCTCTGAATTTTGGAATTACCAGATTCTTATAATCAATTCACAAAATGTCCAAGGTTTTCTTCGAGGTTACTTCTAACGGTGAGTGAACTCTACCCTTCCAGATCCATTGCGGCACTCAATTGGCGTTTAAAGCAGGGGTTAATAGTCATTTTTGGGAAAAAAGTGGACACTCTGGTGGTTAAACGTGGTGCACCTTCTTTTTTTTTCCTGTTGGGTGGCAAACTTGAATTATGACACAACGACACCAATTGAGGTGATATGACCCTAATGCCATTGATGATCTTTGTGCTACCTCATACAATGACCTAAGGATCTGGACGTTTCGAATGGCGGAAATACTAACTTATGATGTCATAGGTGAGCCAATTGGTAAGATCGTTTTCCAGTTGTACGACGACGTCGTACCAAAGACCACTGAGAACTTCAGAGCTCTCTGTACTGGTGAGAAGGGCTTCGGCTATGAGGGCTCTCCATTCCACAGAGTCATCCCACAGTTCATGTTGCAGGGTGGTGACTTCACCCGTGGTAACGGTACCGGTGGTAAGTCCATCTACGGTGAGCGTTTCCCAGATGAGAACTTTGTCAAGAAGCACAACAGACCAGGTCTTTTGTCCATGGCCAACGCTGGTCCAAACACCAACGGTTCCCAGTTCTTCATCACCACTGTCGAGTGCCCATGGTTGGATGGTAAGCACGTTGTCTTCGGTGAGGTTGTTGAGGGTATGGATATCGTCAAGAAGATTGAGGGTCTCGGTTCCAACTCTGGTGCCACCAAGACCAAGCTCGTCATCTCCAAGTCTGGTCAGTTGTAAGCTGCGTGATCTAAAACTCCTTTGAGCCGATCTCTATATATCTTTGGAATATGATACGCTTTTTTTTAAAAAAAGGAATGAACCTTGTAGTGATCTGGGGTAATCCGGGGCAGCACGGCAGGCTCGGGTAATGGCAAAATATTAACATTTGGGACCCCCTTCACACACCACAACATGTCTGCTATTCACACACAGGACAAACAGATAAAGAGCCACAGAGTTCCGTCAGCTATACATCATGCAGAGCTTCTCACTATACAACGTCCGTAAGGCAGCACGCTCAGCACAGAACTCATTCCTGGACCCGGGACAACCGGAGCTCCAAGTCATTCGCAACGCCACCACCACTGATAGTTGGGGTCCCTCCTCCTCCGATCTTGAGTCTATAACCACCCAATGCTTCAAATCAAGCATACAGAAGATCGTGGATACTTTGTTTGCCCGCATGTGCGAGTACTTGAACCAGAGCTATCCATCAACGAGGAGAGGGTCCAGCTTGTCACAACAGTTGTATTACAAGGCGGTCCATTATGTGAATTCAGGGTATGAATGGAGGATCATACTAAAGTGTTTGAAAGTTGCAGAGTATCTCATATTGTCGTTTGGCGACGAGGCGGTTGTGGCTATGGAGGAGAGTAGGGCAACTCTTGACTCTGTTCTGGAGAAGTTTGGTGAAGAGGAGAGGAAGATTGAGAAGAGTACTGCAACTGCTACACAGTTAACACAGTCGGAACAAGCACAAGCTGTTATACTACAATGTCAGCATGTTTTGGACTTGATGGACGATGAAGAGTATCGTACTAAAGAACAGATGGTGTTTACGAAAATGTCAGATAATAGGGAAGGAACAGGGAATGGTGCCACTTTGGAACACGAAGAGACTCCAGCTTATATGAAGAAGTATAAGAAGAAAGAGCTGGATAGGAACAAGTTACAGAATTCGAATTTGAAGTCTGAGGTGAGAAATAAAGTGGGTCATATTATGCATCGCAAAGAGAGATTGCCCGGGAGGTATGGCCATGTTGATCAGTTTGGTAACATCCCACCTCCTGATACTCTTGATGTTTCTGATACTGATGAGGAATATGATCATGGTGGGTATGTTGATGGCTCGAAATTGAAGAGCTTCCATGATGAGGAAGATGAGGGAGAAGAGGAAGACGAAGGAAACCAGAATAATAGTTACAGAGATGATGACGACGAAGAGAACCAAGATGATGATGACTTTGGTGGGTTCCAAGAAGCAACACCTACTACCCCATCTATTTCCCATTTTTCTTCACACAGGGAACCTCTTCTATCTCTTGACGAACCAGAGACTCCAACGGATCAGGCTTTCTTAGTTGATGATCTTGGCTCGACTAAAAAATGGTAACACCTACTCCCCTACAACAAACTCTAGCAACCCCCAAAGAATACAAGTCTTTTATGTAATGCAATATATTTATGTAGTCAAACCAGCAGCACCTGCAGCCAATTCTTCAATGTCATCATCACCAGCAAGACCTCTCTCAAAGATCTCCTTACCTGTCAACTTTCCATTATGATACTGTTTCTTACGTTCCTCCAATCTTTCATCGATTCCCTGTTCTTTTCTAAACTTCAATCTCCATTCTTCAAAAGAGTCCTTTGTAACTTTTGTTCCGTAAAACTTCTTCTGTTCCTCTCTTTCCTTAGCTAAGAGCTCCTCATCGTGCTTCTTCTGCATCTCTTCCACCTTTGTTTCAAACTTCTGTTCAGCCATATCCTTTAATGAAGAAGCAAGTGCAAACACTGATGGGATTCCCAGTTGTTCTTCAGCTTCTTCATTCAGTCTCTTTATGAACTCCTCAACGTCCTCATCGTCAAACTCAACCACCTCTTGCACAACAACCGGTCTTGATGACGTCTCTTCCTCCTCTTCATCACTCTCTTCCTCTTCTTCTAGTTCTTCTTCAGTGAATTCCACAGATAGCACAGGGACAACTTCAGGGTATTCTTCAGGGTATTCAACGTTAAGGATAGCAACGTGTCGGCGTTCAGAGGGGGTTTCTAGTCTGAGTAAGATGGAGAAATGTGTATCATCTTCCAATGTGAGTTCATCTGGATAAATGGATTGAAGAATTTCAATCTCCTGAGTCTGTTCTTCTTTGTAATCCATGACTTGCTTGATGTAGAGTGGTGGATAGTTAATGAAGTGGTAGTAGATCAGAGATGAGGAAATTATCACCACGAAAAAAAAAAGTGTGTACCCTCTCACACTCACACTAGCAAAGGAACTAATAAGTCCACCACCACCAAAAATGACACTGGAATCTCTCATATCGGAAACACGAAAGCTCCTAGTGACTTCCCAGTTCAAGGATGCTCTCAAGATGCTAAAGAAACACAGACAGACGTACGCCAACTCCGTGGCGTTCCTCCAGCTCTTGGGTGAGGTATACTTGGAAAACGGTAATGTCGAAAAGGCCTACACATACTTGGAAAAAGCCTGTAGTCTGGACCCAGAGGGAACAGAAGGTGCAGAGAAATTCCTGTACATGGGACAAATCATTGGTGGTGCTCATGGCGTTGAGTTGATTGATCACGGAATCGCATGTCTCACTACAAAGTTTGAGCAGACCTCAGATGCTACTATTGTGAAGAAGCTAAACCAGGGAATCTTCGCAGAGATTGAGATCTGGATGACTGATTTGTGCATGGAGCCTGAAGCTGAGTCTAAATGTGATGAACTTATTGCCCAAAGTTTGAGCTTGGATGAACAAAACGCTGAGAGTTGGTCGTTATTGGCAAGTATTAGAATCTCTCAACAGAGAACCGAGGATGCTAAGGGGGCCTTACAGAAGAGTTGGGAGTTATTCGCACAGAAGAAAGCATTGTTGGAAGAAGGCCAAGGTGATGATTTCTCCTCAGAGTACGTTGAGATGATCCAACCTTTGTTAACGTTGTCAAGATTTGCCATTGAATTGTCATTGTATGAACTTGGTTCAGTCATCGCTGCTAACGTTAGAGACATTGATGAGGACAACGTGGAGAGTTATTACTTGGAAGGTTTCGCACATTACTTATACATTAAGAGAACTCAGTATGATTCACAGTTCAAAGAGTTTGATCCTGATCAATTCGAACAGTTCACCGTCACTTCCATCGTTGGGTTCGAGGATAATGCCAAGTTGGCCAAGACTGCATTTGACACAGTATTGAAACTTGCTCAATTCAAAGAGGATATTGTGGAGGAAATTGTTGCTCATGCTGAAGAGTTGAATAGACAGTTAGTTGTTGAGTTGGATAATGATGAGGATGAAAACATCAATGAGGACAATTGGGAGGAGATCATCGAAAGCGACGAAGAGTGATGTATACTTAATAGACTGCACCTTGTACTGCGTTGTATTCATAAATTGTAACATCTACTGCGGATTGAGGAAGTACTACTAAAGCAGCGACAGTGGAACTAGGGCTTCAAGGCACTACAGTGAGACAGATGGTCAGGAAGTATAACACATGTTGAGATTGTCTTCATTCTAAAGAAGGGCCCAAATGGAACATGAAGCAATGACGGAGCAGTTTTTCGTTATGCTATGTGGACATAAAGAAACAACAAATAGTACAATAAACTTGAATGAAGGTCGTGAAGGGTCGTGGGTCAGGGAAGGTATCCCCTGCGAGGGGGTCCAAACCAAGGTAATAACACACAAAATTGATAAGCAGACAAAAGATGGGATGAGGTGACAATACTCATGGTATCATCATGCAAGGGAAACATCATGAAGGTTAAAACTGGGAGGAATGTAAAAGGGGCAGTGCGAGAGAGATGGAAAGCAGATGGGGGAAAGGGGGCGGGAAACAAGGCAGTGTAAACAAAGCAGAAAAGGACAATCTATTTGAGCTCAAGCTTTTCCACAGCAGGCAATTCCTCATCATCCTCATCAACCCAATCGCTCTCGTGATCTTCATTAGCATCTATATGCTGGTCCTGGAGCAAATTGGGCAACACTTGTGTAGGTTCTTCATAAGTTGTCTCAGGATGTGTATCAAGGTGTGTATCAGGATTTGTATCGTCATACTCATGAGGTAATAGCTGGACGTACTCTTCAGGGACGAGACCTGTTTCTCCTGTTTCATCCTCAGCCACGAGCCACCCCTGGCCGTGCCTATATGAGATCCAGATGACTTGTCCTTCTGTAAGCCTCACCTCGTTGTCGTTCTCGGGCTCAAAGTCGAACAGCGCTATGGCCTTCCCGTGAACGTCCTCATCTTCCAAGTATCCAGAGCTGTGGTCCTCTAGCCACGGAGGACCGTTATCGTGTTGCCAGTTGGGCACAGGTACGAAGGAGGCTCTGTGCATGGCGTATCCTGAGACGTCGTATTCATCGTCGCTTGTGTGCGAGGCCCCGTAGTGGAGCTGCTCTTCAGGGCCGTAGGCAAAGTCACGTACAGAGAAGACACGGTGCAGTTTGAGATGCTCCATGTCACCTGACACGTCCACCGTCTGCATTTGTTGTGGGGTCTTTGTCTTGGTTTGCTGCTGTGAGGGGGTGGACGCTTTTTGGTTTCACTTCGCGGGATAAAAGCAAAGTTGTACTCCTGTTGTATACTGGCCGCTTTGGTGTGCCGTGTGCTCTATACACAATGACGACCAATCACAGACCGACTCTTGAGAGCAGAAGAGGACGACACTTGGACCAGACGTCGATCGTCCACTCGAGGGCCTTGCCCGCCCACAAGCAGCTCAAGTTCCGCAACGCCACGCAGGACTCGAGGGAAAAGCTTCAGGAACTGCGCAAAGAGCTGAGTGAAAGGGAAAATAAACACAAGCAGATTGAAGGTGCCAATGAGAAGGAGTCTACAGAGGTTGCAGAAGTTAAAGAAACGCCAGAGGAGGAGACTTATGCCCAGAAGAGAAGACGTATCGAGCAGGAGAGCGCCAATGTTGATGCTAGTGATGACTCTGATAGAGACGGTGGGTCTGATGCCAGTGAATCTGAAACTGAATCAGAATCAGATTCTGAAGATGAAGCTGAACTACTTGCAGAGCTTGAAAAGATCAAGAGAGAACGAGCTGAACAGCAACGTCAACAAGAACTCGAAGCACGTAAAGAGGCGGCATTATCATCAAACCCTCTGATAAACCAACAATCCGGTGCAAAGAAATCATGGAGACAGGCAACAGTGTTCAGAAACACGCAGAGTACCGCCCAGAAGGATGAGAAGGATTCCTATGTTAATGATGCCCTAAGGTCTGATTTCCACAAGCGCTTCCTTGACCGCTACATCAAGTGAGAACTAGAATACCCCCCTTAATTTTTAATGACAATTTCACGTTTATGTAATACCTTTGAACGCTGTTCAAATAACACGTAAAGACTTATAAATTAGAAAGGCAAGTTCTATCATCAACAGTAAAGAGCCTCAAGCTCATCGCGCGGAAGCCAAAATTTTCCCTTTAAACCACCCCTTGTGTATACTCCACAGACACACACAGACGGCAAACGATGGACTCGAAGGCTCTGTCCAGGGACATGGACGAGCAGGAGCGACAAGAGTTCTATGAAGACCAGTTCCGATACGTTTCCATCAAGTTTACGCGGCGTGGGCAGCAGTTAGACAAGGAACTGCTTCGTTGTTATGAATCCTTTTATGAGGCACACACAAGGCAGTTCATGGAAGGCGGTGAGAGTTTAGGGTATATGGATGATCTTATGCCTTCTAAAGATAATACAGAATTTGAGGAAGAAGCACAACAAGATGAAGACCAACAAGGAGATCAAGACTTTCCAGAAGATTCCCCAGATGGTTCATTGGGAGACTCATACATCAAATCCAAACCTTCAAACCTCTCAAGCAACAGGGCCACAGATTCCAAAGGAACGTTATGGACAGCTCAAGAGAAAGAGTTGTTCTTTACATACCTCTCACGATGGGGGATTTCACAAGTTGACAGAATCAAGGCCAAGCTCCCCAAGAAATCCATCCATGAAATCATGACTTATTACAACCATTTACACTACCATGCTGGAAGATACGAACGGTTTACAGGAAGAGTCACATGTACATACCAGGACATTCCTGAAGCCATTGAAATTGATCAAGCCGCCTTGTTCATCGAAGATCAAAGCGCAAGAGAACTGATACACGCACAGCCCAGAGTATCATACGCCACAGTCCATGAAGAACAGCTCTTGAACGCCGACAAATTAAGGGAAATCTCAGAAGTTTACCGTATGCCATATCTTGTTGAACGTGAGAGTAAGATCAAGATTCACAGTTTTTCCGCAGGAGGTCTTGAGGAGTTATCCATCACAGTTGAGGATATGATTCGTCAGTTGATTGTTAATATCATCAAGATCAAACTGAGATCACAACCACGTGCTGATGATGTTCTTATCACTTTTAATGCTGAGGAGTTGACGTTTAAGATATCAGCGATGGATGTATGGAGAGCCTTGGCTGAGATGCATTTGAAGAGACCCCTTACGCTGAATGCACACTTCAAGTCGATGTGTGATAGGCTAGGGTTTGTTGTTCTTGATGAGGAACTGGAAAAGAAAGGCAAAGAGGATTCATATGGGAGGGATAAAGGACAAATTGTTAAGATGCCCCTTCCTAAACCTGGGAGGGAATTTGCATTTGAGATGTTGAATCAGATAAGACCTGATATCCTAGGAACAGGACCTGTTGGTGTGAAAGTTGCTGATAATTATGAGTTGGCACAGTTAGAGAAGAGAAGCACCAATGTTAAAGAGAATGACGACTGTTTGTTCATCGCTGATAACCTCAAAGATGATATCATGTTGGATGATCCATTAGCTTGGAGATTGTTCATGAGAGAGACTGAAGAACTTGAGAAATTACACAATGAGAAATCGAAGAAGTACAATTTGGCATATATGGAGTATTTGGGACAGTCTCATGAGTATTTGAAACATCTTCGTAAAGCTCAAAGGAAGAAGCACAAGATGTTCAAGTCATGGGAGGTGAAGTATAGAAAGAAGAAGTACTACAGAGATTGGTTCAAAGCACATCCTGGACGCGTACAAGAGTTGAAACAGATAAACAAGAGAATCCGTGAAGAAGTCAGAATGGAAATGGAGGGAGCCTCCAAAGATCATCAAGAAGAAGAGTATGAAGAGGAAGATGATGAGGAAGATGAAGATTATCACACCGCTGATGATGAAGAACAAGAACCAGATGCTACTGTTTCTGCACCTGTTGATCCTAAGCATTTCAAACCCGTTGGAGAGAAACATGATACCATTGAAGAGACTGAAGACCAAGACATCACCGATGGTGTCATTGAAACCAAAGAGCTGAACGCTAAACTAGATGCATTGATCACACCACAGCTATTGAAAAAGTACGGCAAGACATTTGCCGACTATCCGAAATGAAGTTACGACACACATAAATCTGCATAATTATAAAGTTCATTAATGTAATATTAAACTCCTGTAGTGAAAACACCTATAAAAAAAAGCAAGCTTGGAAACCAGATGCAAAAACTCATGTCATGTCATAATGCAAAAAATTAATGTTCAAGCGGTGTGTGGCTTACCAAACATTCTGTTAAGGAAAACCTTAGAAACGTTCTTAACCAACGGCCAGCCGTTGTCATTTCTCACAGCATCACCGTTCTCCTGAAGACGTCTAAGCAAGTAGTCCTTAGTCTCAATTGGTGGACCCCATGGGACGTACTTGATGATGTTCTTAACACCATGGTTTGTGATAAGGTCAAATGTAACATCATCACACATACCGAGCAATTGACCAAGAACAACATTAGACTTGAAGGTGACGTCGTCGCTACCGGAAGCAAGAACTTCAGTAGCGTACTTCTGGGACTCGGCATTGTGGGAGGCAACGACAAGATGACCAAGGACGGAGTGTTGTGGGTCCTTGGAGAGTGAGTTAAGAACGTACTTGATACCAGCACTGTAACAAAGATCAGTATCAGCCTTAGTGTCATGAATGACGGATCTATCTGGTTCGGAATGGATGTATGCACCTCTAACGAGCTTCAAACCAACTCTGTAGTTTCCCTCCTGGGCCAATTTCTCCTCAAGCTGGATTATGGACATAGATTCTTTCAAGTACATCTGGACAGTACCAACAACCTGGACGAAACCATCTGGTCTGTTGAACTTCTTGAACAAGTTACGCTGCAAGACATAGACACCCTGTTGAAGAGCATGCTTCTCAGCATCGATGACAGAGACAAAGAATGGAGACTTACGCTGTGGATACTTTTCAGCAAGCTCGCGGTTGAGCTGGTCAATATGCTCAGTGATCTTAGCACAGTTGTCGTTAAGCTCCTGCCACTTGGCGGCATAAGCAGGGTTGTTGTAGTTGAGCAAAACATTGGCTGGGTCAGAAACAAGAGCGGATGGCTTAAGGGCAAGGTAACCTGGTGGGATATCGTTGATGTTCTCCTTTCCAGACTCAATCATGGAGAGAATGTGTGGCTTAAGGATGTTGTCGATGGAGTCAGCGGTCTGCTTGACAAGGTTGTTGATGTTGATGTTCTTGGTTCCCTCGGCGTCTTCAACGGTGTATGAAAGCATCATATTGTTGATACCTCTCATAGAAAGCTCATTACCGGTCTGAATAGCCTGCTGTGGGGTAGCACCACCACAGTAGATCTTTCCAATGAAGAAGTCAAGCAAAGGTGTAGGGATGATAGGGAAGAGTTTGATAACAAGGTTCAAGATAGGCTTGTTGATAGTACAGAGACCGATGCAGGCATAGTTGAAGAGCAAACGGTTTGACAAGGAGTCCAAGTAGCTCTTTGGCTGAGGCTTCTCCGGGACTGGGGCAGAGGTTAGCGGTGTGAATGCCGTTGTTGTTGTGCTTGTTGTGGAGGTGGTCTTGATGGATCTAGAGATAACGCGAGCCATCGGTGCCTGGCAGGCGTAAGGTAAGGCACGCGGAAGGGCACGGAGCGCCAGTGTTCTTGTGTTCATGTGCTTGTGTAACGTGGAGCTGCAGAGAGGTGGAGAGCGAAGAGGAAACCGGGGGAGGCAGGACTACTTTATATTTGCGGGTGAGCGCTGACCTTTGTAACGGCGATGATTTCGTGGGATTTTGGGAGGCGCCGCGGATTTTCCTGTCCGCCCGCTCCGCTAAGAGCTGTCACAAGCGATTGGCGAGTGGTTTTAAGGGGGAAAAGCGTATAAAGGGGAACAACTAGCGAGTAATAGAGTGTCGTGTACTGTTTACTATACGAGCTGAATAGTATGACAGACACCGACACTTAGAAGTGTGAGACTGTTTCTTGTTTGTATGGTCATCTTATCGCGCTCATCTCTTCGCTTCTGAATTCCCCCGTGCGCCTCCAAATTCCCCAGAGCTACAAGAAGCGAGCGCGATGAGCTCTCAGCTCGACAATGGGAAGCGACTGGCCGGGGCATTCTTGCTCCGGGATTCATGGCTGTACTAAAGCCGTGTATACCAAGATACAAATAACCCTCCCGAATTCCACAGAACTTCCCTTACTCAACGGCCGCATTGTTTGCTTGCTCTATCATCCTGTGAAGTGTGACCTATTTGCTATTTGCCGCGCCTCGGGGAAATGGCAAGCGAGCCCTTTTCTTCGCGTCGCTTGTTCTCGCCGGTGGTGGATGACCTCCACATCAACACTAACAACTGTCACCTAAGACCTTCACACATTGGCACTCACTTCCACTCCATTCCAACCGCTTGAAGGCACCGAAGAAGACAACAAAGTGTGTCCTCGCTTCACAGAGGTTACACTCACACACACTCACACAATGGCTAAAGCGAATGCCCCGCCTACAGGGCGTAAACGGTCACAGGTCTTTCGTCGTTCCTTTCTTGGGTGCTGGACATGTAGGAGAAGGAAGGTGAAATGTGATGCCAAGCGTCCCAAATGTGACAGATGCGCAAAGGCAAAGATGGAGTGTGAAGGATATGAAATCAAGTTAACATGGTCTGTTCCTCTTTCCAATGTCAAGGGGGAGTTCCGTTCTCTTAGTGGTAAGGAAGTCAAGGGAGATCCAACTGTGGAGATTGAGATGCAGAGCGGTTCCTCGTCAATCCAGAGATCAAACATTGATTTGCTAAGATGGTGGCTCTATGACTACTATAACGACATGGATAGAGATCTATCGGAGTTGGAAAAGTCCGGTACACTTGAATCAATGGGCCCTTTTGGTGTTATCAGATTCCCCAATAGAACTGTTACCAAAAGAACAAGATCAACACGGAGTCAACAACCACAAACAAAACCAAAATCAGAATCAGAAGAATCAGAAACATTATCCCTCGAACATCCTTCAATGTTACCTTCAACTTCTATGGGATCCGTACCTACCTTGTCCGCTACATCATTATCACGGACTACAACCATCACACAGAAGGCAGCCAGTCCACCACCACAACTCAGCCAGTTACAACCTTTTAAAGGAATCACACAAGAAACTCTGTCTTATAAAGAAAGCATCACTCTCTCTAAAGCCGCCGTTGTTGAACATGGACATATGATACAAGACTTTATCAGTCTGATTCCAGACCTCTTTGATTCAAAGATCAAGGGGCAGCTTGCCTCCAAGATCAAAGAAGTTGCTGGAAATTATGTCATTACAGACCATCCACTTGACGTATGTCTCCTGTTGGCAATCATTACAGTGACACTCTTGAAAAGTGCACAAACCACAGACCACATGACATTACTGAAAGCGATTGCATATAAACACAAGATTGATGAGATCCTCAAAGCTCAGAATTCAGATGCGGTAAGAGTTTATGAACCATTAACTGTCTTGCTTGTTTTACTCATCTTGATAAACTCCACACTGGGGGTGTATAACCCTATCTTGTTCCAGATCCCCATTGATGATTTCCATCTCACAAACCCTCTCATGCTTGATTACTACAAGTTCTTACAATCCACTGATATCCTCATGAATCACAGTCAATTTCAGTTTGATACAAAGTTCTTCAACATCTATGCTGATATGCTTGATCCTGAGTATAACCTGTTAAAGATTGTCAAAGCTGAGAATGGTGAGAAGCCAAAAGAGAAGTCAAAACTACCCACAGTGGGAGAGATCCAGATCTCAACGAGTGAAACACCCGAGGATAAGATCATTAGGGTTCCAAGATACCTTGATGAAGATGCTGATGATGAGAATGAGCCTGCTCCACCTTCTTTCACGATCCATTTTGCTGGTAATGACAAGGTGCAGGACAACGATAAGGACAACTCAAGAGATGACGACCATTCCGATTTTGAAGATGAACCCAACGAGAATTTACTCTCACTGAAAAACGTTTTCGATATTCCACCACACACCAAGGGACAAACCTCCGTGTTTGGAATCTCATCAACCCTCATCACACTTTATAGCCACCTTTGTCTCCTTGTCAACCATCGTCGTCATTTCGTATACACAAACATGGCCTCAAGAAACTTTGCCAAAGTATGTGCTGACTACGAAGACGTTCTGATTCGTCAAGGACCATCTTTTTGCAATTCTGAGATTGATGAACAATGGCATAACCTCCTCGTTGTGATCTACTTCAAGCTAGTGAAGAACTATCCACGCTCAATGCTCATATACCACTTGAAACGAATCGAAGGTGTTGGGAAATCACACTTATTCAACCTCTTCTCTGCTATGGGTGGTATGCGATGGAGTGTTACCAGCGATGTATGGTGTAATGATTGGAAGTTGAAGGAATGGGTGATGAGGAACCCCCAAAACTTTAACGATTGGACTTTTGACGAGAATGCACCAAAGGGTATTTTCATATTCTAGAAATATTAACGAAGTAACGAAATGGTATTAAATTAATAGATAGACATGTAGTTCATAAGTCAAACCAGGTCTTGTACCAAGGTTGAGGCCCCACTTTGTCCTTATGAAGGTCTAAATCCTCTCTTCTACCATCATTGAGATCCACTGTATCCAAGTCAACAACCTTGAACCCTTTGAACAATCCAGTGATTCCATAAATGACAAGAGCAAATGGTAACAAGATGTAACAATCCACAAAGTCACCAGCGGCAAATGGGACTAATGTGGTCCACCCTTGAACTAACGCAAGGAAGATATTAGCACCAAGACCAAAGTATGCAATCCATGGGAACATCCTCGTCTTATAAGGCAAGAGATCCATATCGAATCCTTGCTTCTTCCAAGCTGATCTGACTCTGATATGTGTGTAACTGATGATACCCCAAACAATGAACACTGCAACACCGGAGATATTCACAATGTAATTGAAGGCATTAGAAGCACCTGTAGATATATTCATGATGGATAACAGACCCAAGAGGTTCATGACTGTAACGGCGACGTATGGAACACCACGCTTGTTAGTGCGTGCTATGATCTTTGGTGCCAGTCCCTCTGAGGCCAAGTGGATAAGTGTACGACTTCCAATATAAATAGATGAGTTAACAGCACTGAGACATGTAACGAGGATGAATGCGTTGACGAGATGTGTACCACCTGCCCAACCTGCGTTGGTGATAGCGATACCAATTGGTGATTTCAAAGCACGTTGGGATGCAAGAAGACTTGGATCGTTGGACGGAACTGTGACACCATAGAAGAGTGCGATGAAGAAATAGATGAAAATGATTCTGAAAACAGTCTGACGGATCGCTCTTGGGATAGCACGAGATGGGTTCTTGGTTTCACTAACCGTAGTGCTGATTCCTTCAACTCCACTGAAAAACGTACTCACATAAGTGAACACGGAAGCAATACCTCTGAAACCATGTGTAAGAGCACCAGGGTCATTCCAGTAATGGAATCCAAATGCAGGTCTACCCTTCACACCTCCAGAGATGTAAACGATGGAAAAGATGTAGTAAGCAATAAGACCAAAGATCTTAATGAGAGCCAACCAATATTCTGCCTCACCAAAGGCTTGAACACCAAGCAACTGGAAACATTCAAAAAATATCCAAAAGAGTAAGATGTATCCATAAAGTGGAACCTTCCCCTCAGTGTCCCAGTAGGTCATGATAGATGATAATGTGTTGTACTCATTACTCAGCACACAGAACCACACGATGACGTAGTTGTACCCTGAGACAGCACCAAGGGAATCACTGTGGAATCTTCTCGCCAATGTTGAGAATCCATTACCACTTGGATAAATACTGATAATCTCGCCAAGCGAGATCATGATGGAAAATGCAACGATACCGATAAGTATCACTGCTATGAGCAGAGCAAGTGGGCCACCATTTCTCAGAGTGATACCAGCTCCAACGAGAATACCTGGTCCGATAATACCTGCAAGGGCAATTAATGAAATATGTCTGTCTTTTAAACCTCTCTTAACACCTGTTGCATCAACAGATCCCTCCTCAAGGGATGCTTCATAATCGTACCCGTCGAGATCCTTAGCTTTGGTGTCATTCGTCTCACGTGGCTCAGTATTGTAGCCATCTTCTGAAGAGACTTCACGCCTATGGAAGAACCTTGTCATGTTCGAGTCCCGCAATCAAAGGTTTCTTAACGTCTTGAGATCATGTAGTTACAAACAGATCTTTAAATTTCAAGATTTATTCTTAACATTTTTGTTCAGAAGAGACATGTATGCAAATTTGTAACAGCGATTGCGTCACTACGGTTCGGGCACGAAAACTGTTCTTAATTAGGAAATATTCGCGATTCAAAGTACTCAGTTGGTTAGAGTGAGATATTTTAGCAATAAAAATTGCTTCTATGGCCAAGTTGGTAAGGCGCTACACTAGTAATGTAGCGATCCTGAGTTCGAATCTCAGTGGAAGCATTTCTTTTTTTGCCTCTTTTTTTGAGACAACAGTGGTCCTAGGTTCGATTCCCAGATCGGGCATCAGTTTTTGGACATGAATTTTGATGACATGTGCCAAGTTGCGAGTTGAACTGTGGTGTGGTTCACTGTGGTGTGGTTCACTGTGGTTCCATACATCATGTGGCTCTCTCGCTTAAACAACTCTATGCGACAGATGATCTCTACAATTGATTTGGTTTATAATCAAAAATCTCATTCAATTGAGTGTATAACCAAACAGAATGTGGATCTTTATAACCATTGAACTCATAAACGTCTAGAAGCAACCACCGAGACAAAACTCAAATTGATCTGGGGTTTAAATTTACTTCTTACTACCCTGAGCAGCAACGGCAGCAGCACCGGCAGCAGCAGCCTCTGGGTCCAAGTAGTAGGATGGCTTAGTCGGCTTGAGCTTCTCGTCCAACTCGTAGACCAATGGGATACCGGTTGGGATGTTGAGGTTGGCAATGTCAGCATCAGAGATGTTGTCCAAGTACTTGACAAGAGCTCTCAAAGAGTTACCGTGAGCGGCAATGATGACAGTCTTACCAGCAAGCAACTCTCTGGCGATGGTGTCCTGCCAGTATGGCAACATTCTGTCGATGACAAGCTTCAAGGACTCAGTCTGTGGCAAGACAGCTGGGTCAACGTCACCGTAACGTGGGTCGTTGACCTGGGAGAACTTGGAGTCAGCCTCAATGACTGGTGGTGGGATGTCGAAAGATCTTCTCCAGGTCTTGAACTGCTCCTCACCGTAGGTAGCCAAAGTCTCTGCCTTGTCCTTACCCTGAAGAGCACCGTAGTGACGCTCGTTCAATCTCCAGGATCTGTGAACGTCAATGTAGGAGAAACCAGCGTTCTCAAGGGCCAAGTTGGCGGTCTGGATAGCACGGGACAACTTAGAGGTGAAGAGAACGTCTGGCTTCAAACCAGACTCCTTAAGCAAGACACCGGCTCTCTTAGCCTCCTCAATACCCTTCTCAGAGAGGGAAACATCGACCCAACCGGTGAAAAGGTTCTTCTCGTTCCACTCAGACTGACCGTGACGCACAAGGATAAGTTTTGGCATTGTTAATTGTTGTAATTGATGTTGTGTGCCTGAAAGTGACAGGGTTTTAGAAGCTCAACGTTGGAAGCATTCATCCTTTTATACGGACCGCGACGGAGCATCAGGAGGTCTCCCGGCGACCAGCCGGTGATGATCAGAAACGGTCCGGGCAGCATAATCCGGGATTACGTAATCAGGGTTACCCGGTCACGTGCGTATTTGTCTCGATCGCGCGTATATCGAAACGTTGCATCTTGGTGTGTGTATCAGGGTTCGTTGTAGATTGCTATCGCTTCCCTTTGCTATTGAGTGCTCCATGGTATACAATGACATTACCGACGACTGACTCTACGAACACGCTGATTTTAACCGGTATTGACCCTTCGCTGCTGGACGATGACAACTACATCAAGCCATTGCAGGAAGTGTTAGTTGACACATTGGCCGGTACAGAGACTGCACAATTCATCATTCTGCGAAGATTCAGACGTATTGTCCTTGTGTTTGACACTAAGACCTCTGCAGAGAAGCTATACACCGTCTTCAAGGACCTTTCACGGTCACAAGGAGGATTCACAGTTGGATATTCCCTTCATGATTACAACCATGACATTGATAACTATCTGCAACTTCCAAATAACAGCAGAATGTTCCTCATCTCCCCTCCAGCATCTCCACCAGTGGACTTTGACTATGATCAGCAAGAAGAGGAACCAAACAAGCACCAAATCTACACACACGAGGAACTGCAGAACATCTTTCTTAAGAATAACCAAGAGCTCCGGGATTTGCTCGAAGTTAACCACAACACAACCAAATATTCGAGCAAACATGCCAAGAAGATTCTTGAATTTGAGAAAGAGATCGTTTTGAATGATTCAGACTCTCCAGAGAAACCCAAGATTATCCTACACCCGGTTGATGGAGAAGACGACCATCTCATTGGCCAGGCAATCAGGTCATTCAAGACGAGTTTGCCTCCGTCCTCGGCGTTTAATGACCTTGATGACCAGCTGATTGATGACGACGACGATGAGGAGTACCAGGCGTACTTGGCGCAAATGGCTGCTACCAAGAAGTGAGCCCTAAGGCGGCGGGGGGCGGAGAGGATACATATGGTGAAACAGCGGAGATTAGGGTGTTTTTAGTCCCAGTTAGATCCAAAGGCGTTTGCAATAAATATTCATGATACACTTAATGTCACATTTATCGCAATGTAAAGGAAATCTGGATATGGTCCCCATTGTGCGGGAGCCCGAGCAAAGCATATCTGAGATTTTTTACGCGCCCCATGGTACTAATCATCATGGGCTACAAAGAAGGGTGTTTTTCAAAACCAGTGTAACTTTATGTATAAATGCCATTCGAAATATTAATACAACAGAAGACTCCTAGTTCTTAAATCAATGCACTCTGAACTTCTCAAAATCATGTACTTTCATAAACTTAAACCAAACATGAGGATGGGGTGTCTCGATCACCAAGAGATCATGCGGGGGAAACATCATGCAATGAGTAGGAATAACTCTCTTTATCATTAGCAAAGGGACCAAAATATAAAACTCCATAAGTGTGTGTTTTGGAAAAAAAAGACTGTAAAACTCCAATAAACCATAAAAAAAGTATATATAAACAAAGAAAAGAAGTGAAGGTCAAAAAAAAGAAGGAGAAAAAGAAGTTAATAACCGCCCATATAACCACCTGTTGAACCGCCCTGAGACTGTTGAGGAGGCTGATTGGAGGCAGGACCCCCCAAATCTCTATCAATTTGAGCAAAAACAAAATTCATCATCTTTGCAACAGAGGAAGTATCCACATTCTCAACTTCCAGGAGCTTCATCATGCGTTGTCTCGCCATTTCGTACTGAAACCTCCCATTCTGGAAAAACTGCATCATATCATCATCCTGCGGCGGGTGCTGCGGCGTAGACCCTTGTGTCTCCTGCTCATTATGCTCCTGCTGCTGCGGGAAAGTGGGCATGCTGAAGTTTTGGGAGCCCATGGACCCCGGTGCAGATAATGAGGGTCTCTCATACATAACATGGGGCGACGTTGTGGTTGTGGTGGGATATGCGTAGTTGAACTTCACCGATGGAGGAATCACCGCGTAAGACAATGGCTGCCCTTGGTGCGGGATATGCTGCTGTGGCTGTTGCTGTTGAGGTTGCTGTGGCTGTTGCTGCTGTTGTGGGATGTATGGAGAATGCATCTGTTTCATAGAATTGAAATGAGACCAGTCATATTGCGTTTGTACAGGAGGAGGGTGGACAATGGTAGGTTGTGGTGGATGTGGATGTGTCTGTTGTGGTTGAGACTGCGGTTGCTGTGGTTGCTGGTGTGTCATTGGGAAGGGGTTGATAATGCTCTGGTCTTGGTAAATGTATTCTGATGACTGTTGATGTTGGAAAGGTAGCCTGGACGGTACTGTGTCCTGTAAACCGCCTGTGGATGCAGAAGACGTTGAGGCATGATGTAGACCTTCATGGATCTCAGTCGGTGTTGCGGAGGAGGAGTCAACGGATTTGTAACCGTGCTCTCCACGGAGTTTCTTACGCTCGAGGAACTCATTCTTGTAGTACTCCGCCAGAGTGGAGGACTCGTTGATCATGAGCTTGTTGTTGTGCCTCTCGAGGAAACGGTCGATCCAATTCTTTCCCACGCGGAAGAAAGTTGCATCATCAGCCTTAGCATCTGGGTTGTTCTTGAGCTTCTCCTTAAGCAGGTTCTCGCAGATTGAGAGGATCTCACGCTTCTGTGGGATGTGGTGTTGATCTCTAAGCATGCTCTGGATCTGGGCAACAATGGAGAGTTCCTCATCGTTGGTGAACTTTTGCTGCTTCTCATGGGAGTTTCGAGTGTTCTTAAAGCCATGGATACGCCTGGACAGAGTGGTCCTAGAGACTTTGTACTTGTTTGCGATGGAATTGACAGACGCCGCCTTGTTCGTCGTTGCCTCCTCGATGGCGAGACGGAAGCGTTCCTCACGCTCGTTGTACTCCTTGAGCTTCTTGTCGGTGTACATCATCGGCGGGAGCGGGCGAGTGAGCGGCAGCGGGAGCAGCGGGGCCGAGTAATAGACTGGCTGGGGGCCGTGTTGATAGGGGAGCTGGGGGTTGGCGGCGTGCGCCTGTGTCGCCTTCGATGGCGACTCTAGTTGGGAGGACAGCGCGGGAGGGAGGGCGGGGGGCCGCCTTTTTGTTGTTGATAGCTCCCGGTCTTTGTGGGAGTGTGTGGAGGTCTGGGGAGGTGGGCCGTGTGGTGTTGCCTGGCCAGGCCTGGGAAGTGAGCAGCGCGCGAAGGGTCAGAGGGCAGCGCCGGTGGGTGTAGGGGCTGGGGATGGTGTATATATACTTCACACGTTGAACCGCCCCAGGCGCCCTGAGCTTTAGACTCGTCACCTCCCGTCACAGCATGAAATCAGCAAACTAACTGCAATTGCTGGCGCGGGATCCAGCCGATGGGAGGAGGGGGTGATGGCAGCCTGGGCTCCTTGTGGCTAGTGGTGCTCTGCCCGTAAGTACTCTGGATCGTGCCATCTCTGGGGCGTTTTTCGGCATGGCGACGCACCCTCCTGCAAACTCTCCGAGATGCGTGGCCGATAAAGCAGAACTCCGCTGTCTTTAGTGTATAACTGGCCCTAGAGGTGACCAGATCTAATTCCCGAGATGCGCAGTGACCCGCAGGTGGATGCAGAGAGCCACGGAGAAATGGCTAATCTGGGCGCACCTCGCAGATAAACGAGTGGGCTCTCTTTTAACCAACAGCGGTCCCAAACCTGGACAGCATATCTGTCAAACGCATAAGCGCTCCAGAACGTTCCACGACTATACCGTCTCTCTCTCTCTTTGCCCCCAGGCCCAGGCGCCCAGGCCCCCGGGGGATCAGGTTTGGGGCTTTGTGTTCGACAATCTACGGCCTGACTCTATAACGAGATCAATTATTTCAAGGGGGAGGCAACCCCGGGGCGTCTATTATTTTAGCCGTGAAGGGGGTGGGCCAAGCAGAAGTTACAAGGGCCCCCGCCACCAACTTCCTTCTGGATCGTCGTTGTCCTGGGGATCACAAGTTGTGTATCACTGATATCGTTTCAAGCACCGTTCGTAAGCTCTTGATCCAGAGTCCGATTTTGGGTGTAAATCTCCAATTGGCGAAATCATAAAAGGAAACGTGCACGGGATACAGTGCTGGAGTGTTTACATAATTATCATCATGGTCACCCACCCCGATGCTTCCGCCGATTGTGATTGGTCATGCTCAGGATCAGGAAGCAAGGAAAAATATTTAGCAAGAAGTAAAAAAAAAAAAAAGCAATGCACAAGCCCGCCCATATGGGACCCACTCACGCATGCACACGCAGCACAATAAACTACCACAGCCTCACCAACTGGGCCCATGACTGGAGAGATCTGCTCATACATCGCCCTGCCTGAAAGCCACAATTCGGAGCGGGTAGGGCTCGGTGGGCAGTCCCCTTGTGTTCTTTTCGCTTGCACTCCAGACTGAGGATCTGTATATGATTGTTCTCCAGGAGCCATAGTTTGTGGTATTTCGCAATTATGAGCTGTAAAAGTACAGTCATGCCGATGAGACAAAACTAGCGGTAGCCTAGCTTTGACGGGATCAACGTGGAGCTTATGATTAGGTTTACGTTTCGTCTAGTTGCTGCCCTGACCCCGAAGTTGACAACTTTGACACCGGTCAAGGTCCCACGAGATCTGTTGCTTAAACCAGGAGAGAGAAAAAAGGACTCTTTACCCCGGGGGACGAATAGTTGATGCCCAATATACGCGGGTTCGTGGTGAAATGACCGAGGCTCGCAATACGGAAAGCTGGCGCGTGGAAGGGGACGCACTGCGAGATACGTAATGGGAGAGAGCCCGTTTCAGCCCCTTCACGGATGGCCTGATGATCTGACCATCTGGTTTCGCTTCGGAAGCTAATCACAACCTCGTGATCTCTTGCTCTAAACAGAGTCATAAACCACGATGCGCTGACGTAAATAGGTGACGCGGGTTCTCCCTCACCGCTAACTCACACGGGCCACTTGGAGCTAATCCGCCCCACGTCATCAGGTCCTTCCACCACCGCAATATTGCTACGGTAGAGCCTCTAGAGCTTAACTGTATGCACGCACTCAGCGACTGAAATCAATTGCGATCCAGAAACAAGAAGGTGCACAGGGCTCGCCACGCGCTCATCTCCGCGGGGCCCTCAGTCACCCACTCATACATCTCCGGCATAGATCGCCCATATTGAACCCAGCTCCCGCGCGTGCATCACCAACGGCCACACTGCATCGCTGACAGGTTAGTGATTTGCGGGTTGGAATAAGCCTTTAACGTGGAGCTCCACAGAGGGACCACCACCCATCTCCGGTGCATGCGTTCAGCAAATCTTAAACTCAGATTCCCACCTCCGTAGCCGACCATTGCTCTAGAGATACCGGGTATTCGACGTTTTTGCGAGCTCGTAATCTGCTTTGGGGCCTGACCCGTTCCTCTGGAGGGCTACTCCGGGGTCCAGGCCCATGACCCCATCGCTCCTACACACAGGAGGCGCCACCAACTTTCTTTGTTTGCTACGTACCTAAACACCCCTCCCAATTGTTCTCCGATTATGCTCATTGCTCATCTCTCGAGCACATCCACAGCGCCTTCCCCCCGTGTTCCGTGTAGGTCTTGCTGTGTTGATCTACTGCCTACTATGGTCCCACTGATAAGGATCTAGCGGGGGGTCTGTCTGGGCAAAAAAACGCACTCACCAGGAGAACACCGAGAGACCCTGACAACGTTGTCTGTGTCTCAGACTGGGGCCCCTGCTACGGCTGTGTGGTACTAGATTACACATCAACATTTGTTTGACAGCTCCCCCCTACTATAGGGTGAAAAATGCAAGTATAAACGGATCCCGGCTCTTGAGATCATTTATAAAACTAAACCTTACTTCTTTGACTTCTTCACTTTCTTCGTCACCTTGTTCTTGGCATCAACTTTGACTTCTTTCTTCTCTCTTTTTTCCAATTTAGCAGCAACCTTAGCCTTCTTTTGTGATTTCTTAATCTTTGAAGCCAATAACTGTGGAACCTCTTCATCCTGTGCCAATTCAAGCAATCCTCTCTCGAATTGTGAAAGCTTAATGTTTTCAGGCAATCCCGGAACAGAAACGGCCTTTGGTGTAATTTCCTCTGTTGCCTTCTCAACAACATCAGATTCAGTAAAGGCATTCTCCTTTTCGTAAAGTGGGAGTGCTGGGGAATCGTTACTCTTCAAGAAAATACCTCTGAGTTCCTCCTTACTGAAGTGTGCAATGACTTGTTCAATAACGTCTTCATTCACTTGATCGATACTTCCAAGGGAAATAACCAAGTTGTTAGATCTTGGAAGATGATAAATGATGGAATTGACAATCTTCTCAACTTGGTTGGTAATGGACTTGATGCTGAACTTATCACCAACCTTGATTGGAACTGGGATCTTATTGGAATCATAAAACACCTTACCCATAAGTTTAGGTAATGATGTAACTAATGCATCATCTGCAAGGAAGAGATCATACTTGGAGTACAACTGTCTTCTCTTTTCGTATTGCTTGTATGTCGTCTTGAGCTCTGCACCTGGGATGATCTCTCCCAAGAGGTTGTTCAATTCAGAAGATTCAATCTTTTCCAAAAGATCCTTGTCGATAAGGTTATCTCTGACGAGAAGTGCAATGGATTGCTGTTCCTCTGGTTGTGGTTTGTTGGAAATCTTGATGAATTTTGGCTTGAAGTTCTTCTTTGAAGTGAACAGATCCTTCTTAGTAAAAGAAATCTGAACGTTATCTATAAGTGAATCCTCAAACAACTGATTACTAGCATCATCATCTTCATGCTTCTTAGCGACATACTTCTTCAGCTCGCGGAGTGCCTTGGAGATTTTGGAAGAATCAACAAGTGTAGATGATGATGATGATGAGGCCTTCTCTTCAACCTTGGACATGTCGACATCTTCAACGGAACTAGCCTTCACAAGTTTACCCTTTGGCTTCTGTACTCTAGGCTTAGCCTGAGCTTTTGTCTTTGTGACCTTCTTAACCATCTTGTTATTGTGGTGATCCCGGCAGTTGTAAGAAAGCGGCTCCTTGTTTAAACCTCATCGCCTCTTCTTTTTTTTTTTGGTGCCAAAAAATTTGCTTTGTAGAAGGGCACGTGACCTGCCAATTTCTCACGGGCCCACGCATTTCCAAAAACGCGCGGTTTGATTTCGAAAGTTTGAGAGTCCGAGGAAACCTGCAACTTTTGGACCAAATCTCCGGCATAACAACAAACAAAATCACAAATATGGTACGTTATTTGATATTATGTGATACTCAGTGATGCATACTAACCAGATTATAACAGGGTAGAAAGAAATCCTCAAGAAAACCAGTCAAGAAAGTGGTTCAAAAACTCGATACACAATTTAACTGTCTCTTCTGTAACCATGAGAAATCAATCATCTGCACACTTGACAAGAAGCTCAATCTTGGTACATTATACTGCAAAATCTGTGGTCAGAACTTCCAAACAACGATAAATTCCCTCTCAAGACCCGTGGATGTGTATACGGACTGGTATGACGCTACGGAGGAGGTGAATAACGGTAATGCCAGCGGCGAGGACGTTGATGATGACGATGAGTACGGTGAGAGTGCTGAGAGGGCTAAGGATGATAAGTTTGTGGAACAGGATGAAGATGAGGATGATGATGGTGATTACTCTGATTAGTCTGGGACTGATGAGAGATGAGAGGGTCATGAGTGTACAATAGAGATCTGTTTTAAAACGTGTGCTACAACAATCATGAGTTTATCAAGTCGAATAAATACTGTTTTTATCGTTTTTGTGAATTAAAAAACCAATTTTGTTTCAAAAGCAGGGAGGTAAAACCAAAATGCTTGGGAGAGCCATGACATAAAAGTACATGAGAGGCCGGTATAAGCTCCAAGGGCTGGGGGAGGTAAAAAAAAAAAGCAGTGAGGAGAAAATCACACACAGACAATATAATAGTCAAAAAATAAGACAAAAAGAGTAGAACATTTGGAATCAATCTCATAAGAATAATAGTGTTTGTTAAAAAAATGGAAAATGCTGTATATAATTACCTCAAGAAATGCCTTTCAGAATGTGATGGGATGTGTGTTTGTGGTAATTCCGTCAGTGTTTCTCTCCTCGTGGCCCCCAAAAGAGTTTTCAAACAAACTCTTCCCTCATCCGTCCTTCATAACCTTTCATCATGTGTAAAATTTGTAAAATGTGGAGAATATGTTGTGTGCAAAAGCTGGTTGACAAAAACTTAGTTGTAGTGCTGAGTGTTAGCCAACTCTGGGAACAAATCCTCTTTCAAGGTGATGCCCAACTCCTCTCTCAAGGCCTTCAACTCCTCAAGGTAAGCGTTGTACTGCTCAACGTTCTCAACCTTGTACTTCAAACCCTCGAAAACTCTGACGGCGGTGGCGTAGTCGTTCACTCTTCTAGCAGCCTGGAGGGCCTTCTCAATAACGGTTGGGGATGGGACCAAATCGTAGGAGAAAGCGTTGTTAAGAATACGCTGCACCTCGAAAAGGTCGTAAGCCTGGTCGAACTCCTTCTCGAATCTATAGTCGTTGTTAGTAAACTGTTGTTAAATGGTTGCTTTGAAGGTCGGGGCCCAGTCATAGGGTTCATGATGAACACCACCACACGCGTGTATGGGGAGTAAAACCTTTAAAGACCTTAAAGAGGAATACCATTGTATAAAACAAGTGGCTCACCTCCCCCTTGGTCTTGTAGGTTTAACAAAACTTCAACTCCGTTGTCATGAACATATGATCCGATAATTCTGGCCGACTCTTCAAAGACGGGAAAAACGAGTGGGATACTCACCTAGCTGTGAACTCCTCGAAGGTCTCCTCGTGGTGGTCGGAGTACTTTCTGATGAGAGATGGACCCATTCTGACGGATGGGGCAATCATGGCTCTTCTGGCAACTGGGGCCAACTGGGATCTAAGGACGGCTCTGGAGAACATTGTGCTGTGTTTAAAAAGGTATTGAGGAGACGACAAAGACTTGTAGGGAAGCTCTGTTCAGTCGATTAATTCTCTGAAGTGACAAGTAGCGGACAGACTCGAGATGGATGCTCCTGCCAGCGGGATTGGTGTTCTAGTTGAAGGAGATGGAAAGACAATTGTTAACACTACTGGAGATGTGATGATTTTTTTCTTTCAGTGTGCGCGCTCGAAATTTTGAGTGTGTGCTTATTGGTGGAAAAACGTCCTCGCCATTGGCCAGTTTTGTGGTTGCGCGCCCTGGTCTTGCCGTATTGGGGAGAATGGCGCGAATTGTCGGGCTTTGGCACGGCTTTGGCGCTGAATCGCGTGGACCCCGCCGTTTGGCGAAAATGTTGGCGCACAGATTCACGAAGTGGTCAGATCATCTTACTTTAGGATCTCTTCATCTTGTCATGAGGACCAATGAAAAGTGGTGCAATTGCATGAAGAACCGGCTCACTTTATGCTTGGGCACAGTGCCATGATCACCACTACCTATTTGGGACATGGTCCGAGCGAACCTCACACCTTCCAAGACCTTTGAAGGAAGCAATCGCCGTGTTATCGTGTGTTAATCTTGACATGTTCCCATTTCCCTTGTATTATATGCGAGAATAAATAACCACTGGAACTGCATTTCTCCAGTCTTTTGTGCAAATAAATAATAAATAATAAATAATAAATAGAAAGGATCCAGTATTTGGAACCCAATAAATAATAAATAGCCATCTTCAGTCCATCAACCCATCAACAATCGCCTTAGGTACTTTATACTTCCGACATTGAGCAAGGGCATAGCTGAGTCTTTCAGTAACGAACAATGCACCATCATGTTTCTTCTTGATACCACGAATAGTGTGCTTCGTCAATGCAAGACTGAGTGCCTTGTTATGTTTGCTTGTGGAGAATACCTTCTTGATGTTCCGCGAGAGCGCCCTTGACATTCTTGGTGCTGATGCATTGTTAAGCTGGCCAATGACATCAAGGTGAAGCTTCTCTCTTGGGGTAGTTGCAATATTCATGAGCTTCCCGACATTGTTGGAATCATCAACAAGCATAGCATTGGCCAAAAGTTCCTTGGATCTCGTTTCTGGAACTGCTTCAACGATATATGTGCATGTCTTGTAGTTCTTCTTTGAAATCAATCCAAGTGTGATCTTCTGATGAAGGGAATGGAAATAATCCTGTGACTTCCATGATTGGAGCTTAGTGAGGAGTGCAATGGTTTGGTCTGGTGTGAATGATGTTGTGATTGCATGACTTAATGAGACGAGTTCATTTGTTGTACGGAACACACGCTTGTGAATCAACGAGGCAACAGTTTCAATACTCTTGGATCCTTTAACCAAATGAATGTATGAATTTGCAGTTGGTCCCTTTATGTGTCGTATCAAAATGAGTCTATCTCTCTCTGGAAGTTCCGTAAGCAATCCATTGAACTTGACCATGTTGGCATCAGTGAGTTTGTACTTGAGAGCTTTCAACATCCAGTGACAATCATCAAGCATAGACTCTGGTGGAGTCTTTTCCAATGACCGCTTTCTCTGGTTGCAGAGTCTCCAGTAGTACATGTCAAAGAGTATGGCCTTGTTCGATCTTGTCAGGTTCTCAGCCACCAGTTCAAGCAATGCGGTGTCTTTGGTTAGAATGAGTAATGAAACAATGGTGTTGAGATCAATGCTGTTTGCATCAGTGGCAATTTTCGTAAGGAATGCATTAGCAGTTCCCAACTTCTTCAAAGATAGTAATTTCCGAAGGTATATGCTTCTCAATTCATTCTGAAGTTTGGAATCCTGAACACTGGAGATTGTCTTGATGAAATAGTTCTGGGAAGTGTTGATTTGACTCCATAGTACCTTCTCTGCAATTCCAAGTTTCAAATTTGGTGTGTTTTTGAAGAACTGCATACTCAATTTCCTTAGTTCCTCTTTGGTCAATGGAGAATCCTTGAGTGCCTGTTGTAACACTCTGTAATAGACACCAGGAGTCTTGTTGAGACCTGAGGAGACAATATGGTCAAGGGCCTCTTCCAATTTTCCAGACTTGACAAGTCTCAGAGTTAATACCAGATTCACATGGTCAAATTCTGTAGACATGAACTCTTCGGAAAGGATGGAAAGATCGGAACATGAACGAATCACAGCTTCTAATTGCACAACTCTGAGGAAATCCAAAAGCATAGGATGCTTGAATTCAAATCTTGCAAGAGCTGTACCATTATTAGTAATAGATGAAAAGACAAACTTGAACAATTTGACATCGTTGTCAACTTTGGTAAACATCAAGCTCATCAACTCCGTAAAACCAAGTTGCAAATCCTTATCCTCCTTCAAAGTCTTAAAAAGTGCATCATTAAGCGCCTGGATAAGCTTAAGATCATTGAAACCACCAAGCAAAACATGTTCATACAGATCCGCCACTTGATCGAATCTCTTGTGTAGCAAAAAGTACTTGAGCAAATCAACAGTAAGCCCCTGGCCAATCAAACCCCTTGTGTATAGCTCCTTAACCCCTTCAACGTGGAATGTGTCCTGCACAAACCTTTCAAAGGTCTGATAGTACACCCTCAGTGGATCTTTATATCTTAGTAGTGTTTCCAGCCTGAGATGTGAGTCTGACGATTGTGCAATGGCGGTTCTGAGTTGTTGTGGGAGGGTCTTCAGGTGAGTCTCATTGCTTAGGAGCTTAGCGTGCCGAGATGGGATCCGCACTTGCTCTCTGACGGGCTGTTCACGCTCTAGAAGCCTTTCCAGCTGTGTGAGAGGTGTGCGTACCTCCTTCTGTGTGATCTGAGGAGTGTTGAACCGGCTGTTGGTATAGATGTCTGTGAAGGATTTGAGCGGGAGATGGTTGGACACCAAGCGGGGCAGCCTCTCAGCGTGGTAGAGCTTGTTCCTGCTCATCCGAGAGGCTCCATGTTTAAGCGCCCGGAAGCCAGTGACTCGAAGCATCGGAATCCTGTGAAGAGCTGACGGTGTTTGGTTGTTTTGTTGTTTGATGTTTCGTTGATGTTTGAAGGAGTTTTGTTACTGGTCGCTCCACTTTGGACACACGGCGTTCCCCACGCGCGCTTTGGTAAGGGCAACATTTGGTGCTTTGTGGTATCGAATTGTGCAATTATTCATCAACTTTGTTGGGTAAGCATTTTGGATTATAGATTACACAGTTATTTAAAAGTATTGTGAGACATGTTTGTTTGGCGTTATTGACATCACTATTGTAGGACTTATCAGCTTACTAGCTTCAACCTCGCACTTCATGACCCTATGATCTACACAATGACTTTGTAGTAATCGGTCCTTAATAAGATGAAAATAGTATAGAGTATAACGGGTATAATATTATTAACATCCCGGCAAAGTATAACTGAAATAACACAGTCACAAGAAGTTAAAAAAGCGTTGGATCAAAGTCACAAATGATTCAGAAGAAGATAGTCAAAGACACCAACGAGGCAAGCAACCAACCTGTGATTCTATTGATGGTTCCAGTACCTTCATAAGTTGAAATTACAGCAACTATAGAGGATTGGGAAACTGTCTGGACGTCAATGACTTCGGTAGTGCTTGTAGTATCCGAGCTAGTTGCAGCCTTGGTGTGTGTAGAAGCAGTAGCTCCCATCTCTGTAGTGACCTCTGTGACTGCCTTAGTTGCGGTTCCTGTACCAGTTCCGGTTTCAGTTGTATGATTAGTATCTGAAGAATTAGCGTTTGCTGAAGTCGAGGTCACTTTGATGGATGCCAGAGTCGTAGTTGTTGGGGCCACAGCCTCTGTAGTTGGAGCGACTGTCTTGGTTGATGATTCTGGCACCTCAGTAGATGAAAGTGGGCAATAAGTGGTGTATTCTGTCACAATCCCACCAGATGTAATCGTAACAACAGTGAAGCCAGTAGTCAAAGTATCCAAAGAACAGACGTTGGACGAACAGGATGTTGTGGTAATAATGGTGGTACCATAGTTAGACTCCGTGGCCGTGGAAGTAGAAAGAGATGGAGATGAGGAAGATGTAACTGGTGTTGTGGTCTCCAAGGAACTTAAACCAGTAGATGAAGACGACGTAGTCTCAGAAGTTTCAACTGGAGAGGAACTTGCCTGTGACAAAGAGTCAGATGTTAGCACAGAGGAAGATGATGAATCACCTGTAATAGTACTGGATAAATCAAACAAAGCAACAGTTCTTTTCACTCTCTTTCCATCAGCAGTGGTGATCTCAAGATGAACGTTAGATGTCCATTCAGAACCAGAGATGACCTCAGAAGACACAACAAAGCTCAACTCCTCATCTGTACCAATACTGGACTCAAACTCAATAGATATGGAGTTTGAAGACAGATCAATAGTAGAACCTTCTTCTGATGGATCAACTGAAGTGTATTTAAAAGTAGAGTCACCTTGGAAAGTAATCGAGACAGCAGTCCACGGACCCAGTGTTCCTGGGATTGTGAGAATCCATTCTGGATGACTGTTGCTGTATAGACCAGTAAGAGAAGGTGTCCCGTATGGAGAGGAAGTAGTTGGAGATGAAGAAGAGGAAGGTGTTGAAGAATTGTGGTAGCCCGAAGAGGAGGAGAGTAACTCAGACGAACTGGCGCTTGATGTAACAGAAGAAGTAGTTTGAATGCTCGAGGAAAGCTCCAAGGAGGAAGAGGCAGTTGTTGAGGAAGAGGAAGAGGAAGAGGAAGAGGAAGAGGAAGAGGAAGAGGAAGAGGAAGAGGAAGAGGAAGAGGAAGAGGAAGAGGAAGAGGAAGAGGAAGAGGAAGAGGAAGAGGAAGAGGAAGAGGAAGAGGAGGTCGTTGACTCTGAAGTTGAAGTGACAGAAGTTGACGAAGACAAGGAAGTGGTGGTCGAAGGCAACTCAACAGAGGAGGAAGCAGAAGACTCATCAGACCAAGAAGAAGACGAACTATAACTTGGCACAGTAGCAAGTGGAACAAAACCCAACGAATGGTTTTCCATATCGTACACCACATAGTTGTTCTTCATGAAGTAGTATCCCAAGTGCCAGCGGTTCTCTGAAACACCAACAGCGAGCGTACAAGTTGTGTCAGTGGTATCCATAACAAGATCTTCCAAGGCAATATAGATCTCAAGCCCCTCAATATTGAAGATGAGTCCCTTGCCAGTCAAGCTGTCACAGTCAACAGTACCATCAGAGGCAGCACCAAGAGAACTGAGTAAGCCGTCATAAGCATCCTGTGGGACTCCAATATCAGATCTTGAAGGACTGACTTGGAAGTATAATGTACCTGCACTCTCCAACAGATTGTTATTAATGACCTCGCCATCTACCAAGAGGGTAAGTGAGGTAAGGTTGACCAAAGAAATATAATCAGGATCAGTTCCGACATAAACAACATCAGTACCGTTAATGGAGGTATCATAAGCACCAAAGGCAAAGACAAGAATTTCTGATCCCTCAAAAGAATAAGAAGCATAGTTTGGACTCGAAATGTAGCCGCCTTGAACAAGTTTGTTTGGAAAGCTATCAGAAGCAGGACTTCCAAGACCAACCATACCAACAGTGGTTCCACTTGTAACATTACTGACACCAATCTCATAGTCTGAAAGGTAAATATGTGTGCCATCCGTAGTATAGGAAGTAGTGAAGTTGATACCAGCGGTAATGAAGAAACCTTCACCTTCAACATCGTATGTGTAATAGTCATAGAAAGCTGTTCCATCAACAACTGCCAAACCTTCTGTATCAAGTGTATATGAATTACCTGGTAAGGAGCCATACTCAGAGCATGTGAACAATGGATATCCTGGAGCAGTGGTATATATCTGTACATCGTCATTAGTGCAGTATTCAGAACCCGATTGGATAACCCAAGTGTCTGATGAGGTTGTATCAATATAGGACAAGAATTCTTGATCATTGATAGTAAATGCAGTCACAACACCAGAAAAGATACCAGGATTATAGTTCTCACCAATCAGCATTAGGGCCCCCATTTCCTCAAGCCTTGTTAGATCATCATGAGTGAACCCGATAGAGGAGACGATAGTAGCCATAACGGCCATCAAGATCATAGAGATTACCTTCATGACAATCGCTGCTTGTGATTTTATTAACATTCGCAGAGAGAGAAAAAGACCTTATGGGAAGAGAAAGTCTTGACTTTTATAGCTTTCTGGCTCAAGTAGTGTGGTTGACCTTGTTGGGAAGAGAATGTATGCCTTGTTTCCCAAAAGAACATCGAAACTGCCTGTTAGACGTGAATTTACCCCAAACAAGCACTCCACAGTCAGGTACTGATATTATCAGATCGGCCGCTTGTGGCCGGAAGCCATTACTTAAAAGAGGTTGCCCTGATAAATGGAATATTGGGGTCTGTTTCGGGACATCGAGTCTCTTGTTCTTCTCAAGGAACGACGAGCTAGACTCATTATCCAACACCCAAAAAGAAACACACATTATAGCATGAGAAATAAGTATAAGTGTCGACGAATCTCCATCAGGATTCCAAGTGTCGACAGAAATAAGCCATGGAATTACAGTGCTAACCAGGTACTGGTGCTGTTCTTTGCCCTTCTCCCGCATCTCCCATGCCTTGTTCTCTATGCAGTCTTCTGCGGTCTCCAATTTCGGGATGCTCAATTTCTAAATATGCTGTGATACTTCTTATACTGACATAATGTGCTTACGAGGGTCTCTTTTGAAGAATCTGATCCTCATCAGGTAGTTTTTAGGGGTCTCAGACTCGAGGACCTACCTACTTTAGCAGGGAGCATCTTAGTACATGCCTTTAACTACTTACGCATTGCCATATCAAGCCTCTTAAATACAATGAGTCATTGTGTGAACATTGAATATTGAGCATCGTAAGTTCATTGCCCTTAGACAGGGGGTTATGTTGCTCGTCCTTGTCACATGAGCTGTGCATGACACCAATGCGCTTTGTGGCCCTCAACGGACGCTTTCAGCCGACGGACATCATTGACAAGGCTCGTTCGAGGAGCTTGAAAGAGGGGAATCGAGAAGTATATAGTACTATTTAGAAGAACAAGTAGGCTTGTTATTTGGGAGTTATCGTGTTTAGCTAGTGTTTGGTACCTTTACGGTTAACTGAAAGTGCCGAGGTTCAAACACAGCAGTCGCGCTCAAGGGCTTATGTGTCTCACTTACGGATCAAACAAGTTGTAAACTATCATCCCATTCATATTAACCATTACATTATGAGGAATCTGTTGATCAATAAATGCAAAAAGAAGAAACCCACATAACTTTTGGAGTCTGTTTTATCTCATTTTAAGGACCTTTAGTCCTCATCACTGAACTCAACCTCTTCAACTTCAATGCCCCCAGATCCAGAAGAAGGCTTGCTGACCGAGGATGCAGTTGGACCAGGAGTTCCGACATCCTCCATATCTAAATCCTCTAATTCCACGTCATCAAATTCGATATCATCGAATTCATCCTCTTCTTCGTCTTCCTCGTCCTCTTCCTCCTTAGCAGTCTTATCCAACTGTGCATAGTAAGCCTCCAATGCCTCCTGGGCTTCCTTATCAACTTCTTGTGTAGGAGCAGAAGGTTTAGTCTCAGTAGTAGGCGGTGGCATACTTTCCGTCTCTGTCTTAAGCTCTGGCTCTGTCTTGACCTCGGATGAATCTGTACCTGTGGCACCATCATCTTCAGTCTTAACCTGTGCGGCGGTCTCTGCTTCAAGATCCTCTTCACCATCCAATCTTCCCAACGATTTTCCAATAGTACTCTCCTCATGCCATGATGGCAATGCATTTTGCTTGCGCTTTTCTTCCTGCTCCATGGCAAGCTTCTCGCGCTGGAGGTCATCATCCCCAGTAGAGATGTTGACGTGTAAAGTTGCGTGTGATCTTGCACCTGCATTGATGGAAGATCTGTTGTTGAGATATGAGTTTCTGTCGAACATCTTTGTGTGTTTTCTGAGGTTGGATAAGGAATATTGTGCTGTTGTGCTTGCAGTTGCTGGAATCATCTTTGCCAATGAAGACTCGAAGTTGTTCTCAGGAACCGTGTGTTCATCAATCTTTCTGAGACAATCAATGATTGGCTCAAGTTGTTTCATAAGTCTTTCATACTTTTCTTGGTTCTCCTGGGCGATTTTACCAGTATCATCTTCAATAAGTTGAACGTTACACAACGAACACATGAATGCAGTCATCTCAAAGTTCAACAAGGAAACAGCTTCAAGCTGTGTGTACTTCGTCTTACATGTAGGGCAAATGAATCCTTGTGGGTTGGCCTCTCCTGTGAGCTCTTTCTGCATCGCCTGGACGAGAGCATGGACCTTCCACTTGATAGCATCGATAGCCTCAGTGTGATGGATGAAATAGTATGTCTTGGATTGTGGTCTTTGACCGTTGATACCTTCTTCACGTTGTACATGGACAGTTAAGAGCCTGTCCTCCACAAGCTTGTTACAGAGGGAACGGAGCTCCTTTCTCTGGATACCAAGGAGATGGGACATGTCTTCTTCAGAGAGGACAGAGTGGAGAAGCAACGAGTCCAAGATGAGCACGTATGGTCTTCCGTAGAAGCCTCGACTCACGGCCCTCAGCAACAGACGCACTGTGTTATCCATCGACGACATCTGTGCGACCTTTTCTGTTCTTTTGTATTGGATGTTGGCGTGAAAAAGATGTGTAAATAGTAGAGAAGCCTCCACTTTTTGATTTCGCTGTGGCGACAAAATCAACCTTCTTGAAAGGGAATATTTCCGTATTTGGATATTTATTTGCGACTTTTTGCTTCCCTCGACGCGCCGGGCAAAACAATTCGAAATCGCCACTCAACTCCAACCAAATTCGCCACCTTCAAACACGAAATTCACACAGGCGCCGTGTTAGAGAACTCATTGTTTCTATAACAGAGATCTCTACTGATACTGACGGCGGATCTCGCGTTTTCACAGATTTTAACAGCTCACTGCCGCCGCAATGTCGTCCAAGGAGACTGGCGACAACGCCACCAAGCCAGATCAAACTCCTACACAGCATAAGACACAAAAGAACGAGAAGAAGGATAAAGAGGAAGAAGAACTCACCGAAGAAGATGCCAAATTGAAGGAAGATTTGGAGATGCTCGTGGAGCGCCTTACAGAGAACGATTCTTCTCTTTACGCACAATCTTTGGATCAACTCAAGGAGTCAATTTCCTCCTCCACTTCATCCATGACTGCAGTCCCTAAGCCATTGAAGTTCCTTCACCCACATTACGATGCGCTTGCTAAGGCATTTGAGTCCTGGACTGACTCTGCACTCAAGTCTAAGTTTGCTGATATCTTGTCCGTGCTCAGCATGACACACTCAGATAATGGCAAGTACGACGCACTCAAGTTCAGGCTCATTTCTCAGGAGGATGACTACACCAATTGGGGTCATGAATACATTCGTCATTTGGCCTTGGAGATTGGTGAAGCCTCAGCTGATATGATTGAGGAAGATGGCGAGGATGAAGTTGAAGAGCCAACACCAAAGCTTGACCAAGTTGAAGTCAAGAAGATTGTTCTTAAGATTATTCCATTCTTCCTTAAGCACAACCAAGAAGCCGACGCAGTTGATCTTTTGCTTGAGACCGATAACATCAGTGAATTGCCACAATTTGTTGATAAGAACATCTTCAAGAGAGTTGGTTTGTACTTGGTGAGCTGTGTCCCCCTCTTGCCACCCCCAGATGACTTGGCCTTCTTGCAAACAGCATACACCATCTACTTGGAGCACGGTGAATTGACACAAGCATTGGCCCTTGCCATTAGAATTGACAGTGAGGAACTCATTGAGGCCGTTTTCAACGCTACAGATGATTTGTCCATCAAGAAGCAACTTGCTCTCATCTTGTCCAAACAGAACTCCGCATTCAAGAACGAGGAAGTACAAGAACTCATTGATAACAGACGTCTTTCTGAGAAGTTCCATTACCTGGCCAAGGAGCTCAACTTACTTGATCCTAAGGTCCCAGAGGATGTTTACAAGTCACACCTTGAATCCCACTCACGTCTGGAGATGAGTACCATCGACTCTGCCAAACAGAACTTGGCTGCTTCATTTGTCAATTCCTTCTTGAACTTGGGTTACGGATCCGATAAGCTCCTCACTGCAGATGATAAGTGGATTTACAAGACCAAGGGCGATGGTATGCTTTCCACTACAGCCAGTATAGGTTCCATCCACCAGTGGGACACTGAGTCCATTCAGATTTTGGATAAGTACTTGTACTCATCTGATGAGGAGATTAAGGCCGGTGCTCTTTTGGGTATGGGTCTTACCGGTTCTGGTGCCCATGATGAAGTTGACTCTGTTCTTTTGCTTCTGCAAGATTACGTTACAAATCCAAACAAGAAACTTGCCATGTCTGCAATTCTTGGTCTTGCCATGGCCTTTGCTGGTTCTCAAAGCCAACAGTTATTGGACCTGCTGTTACCACTGGTTTCTGATTTGGATGCTCCAATTGAAGTTTCCTCTCTCTCAGCCTTGGCTTTGGGTCACGCCTTTGTGGGAACTTGTAATGGTGATATCACAGACACAATCTTGCAGACATTGCTTGAGAGAAGCTTTGAACAACTGGAGAACAAGTGGATTAAGTTCCTTGCATTGGGTCTTGGTTTGTTATACATGGGCAAGCCAGACCAAGTTGATGATGTTCTTGAGACAATCTCTGCTGTTGAGCACCCAATCTCTGCAAGTTTGAAGGTGTTGGCCACTATCACTGCTTATGCTGGTACTGGTAACGTTCTTGAAATCCAGGGATTGTTTGAGATTTTGACACCGGAGGGACCAACTCCAGAGAAAGAGGAAGGTGAAGAAGAGGAGAGCGAAGACAAGGAGAAGGAGAAGGAGAAGGAGAAGAAAACAGATGATGATGGTGATGCTGACGTTGGTGATGCCGAGAAGACTGATGAGCCAAAGACTGAAAGTGATAAGGACGAAGAGGAAGAAGAAGAGAAGGAGAAGACTGAAAAAGCTGATGATTCTCTTGCATATGCTGTTCTTGGTATTGCTATTATTGCACTTGGTGAAGACATCGGTAAGGCAATGGCACTTAGACATTATGGACATTTGCTCGACTATGGCTCTGAATCCATTCGTCGTGCCGTTCCACTTGGTATTGGTTTGCTCTCAACATCCAACCCACAAGTGAACATCATTGAATCTCTTTCTCGTATGTCTCATGACCAAGACACCGACGTTGCCATCAATGCCATCTTCTCCATGGGTCTCATTGGTACCGGTACCAACAATGCTCGTTTGGCACAGTTGTTTAGACAATTGGCAAGTTATCACAGTGATCCAAATGCCTTGTTCACAACGAGGATCGCTCAAGGTTTGACACATCTGGGTAAGGGTACTTTGACATTAAACCCATTCAACACAGAGGGAAGAGTGTTATCAAAGGTCACACTTGCATCTTTGCTCACTGTTGCAGTTGGATTCTTGGAACCAAAGTTCATCATGGAGCACCATTACTTGCTCTTCTTCCTTAATGCTGCTGCTCGTCCACGCGTCTTGATCACCGTTGATGAGGAGTTGAACGAGTTGCCAGTGACAGTTAGAGTTGGTAAGGCTGTGGATGTTGTTGGTCAGGCTGGTAATCCAAAGACGATTACTGGATGGGTTACACAAACTACACCTGTTCTTCTTGGATATGGAGAGAAGGCTGAACTTGAGGAGAACAGCGAATATGTTGCCCTTTCATCGTTCCTTGATGGAATTGTAATTTTGAAGAAGAACCCAGACTACGTTGCTGAGGAGAAGTAGAAAGGCATATGTTTGAAATTATGCACATTTGATTGTTTTGAATTACATTAACAGTAGTATTGACATGATTAAAAAATGCTAATTATAGGAAGTGTATCTGAAGGTACATGATCAGATACACATCCTTAAACCTTACGCGTTGGTGACTTAGCAAAGAGGCCAGTGAAGACCTCCATCCAGGACACTTTGATATGAAGTTCGTTATTATCCTCGTGAGAACTTGCCTTCTCTGCCTCTCTATCTCTGACGATGAGATACGATCTGATGATCCACATGAGGAAAGCAGAGATCAAGTACACGACACCACACCAGATGGCCGGGTATTTGTATTGTGTTGGGTCGTACTGTGCGCCTGCTGGTGCAGCACCTCTGAGTTTGATTCCAATAATAGGGGAAACAAGACCGAAAGCACCAATGAAGATCCACATCATACACAAACCGACATCAAGGTTTCGTAGACCAAGAAGACGTGACATGACAGTGGCAATGACGACCCAGACGGAACCCATGGTGGCACCTTCCATTAGGGCAAATGCAATTGCAGTGGCCAAATTTCTTGCTGGGATCCACATTGCTAAGCAGAGAATTCCAACAAATGCATGAACAAAGGTTGATACTGTGACTGCACCGAATCGATCTGAGAGTCTTCCCACAATTGGACGACCGAACACAATACCAACAGAGATCATACACGAGACGATGGATCCTTGGTGGGCGGTATAACCCAGTGACACGGTGAAGTCGGCAAGGTTATACATGAGCACGACGTATCCAAGCAAGGTGAAACTGACCTGACCAACGTAAACCCAGTAGATTCCGTGACTTAGAATGTTGTTGTCCCAGACTTTGATAGAAGTCTTGATTTCTTCATTTCTTGTTCTTAGAAGTAAGAGACCAATGGCTGTACACGCGGCACACATGATTGACTGAATGATGAGTGCCCAACGAAGACCCAGGTTATCAACTATAGCACCGATACCCAAGTTAAATATGATACCACCGATACCTGAACCTGCGGCGGCGATGGAAATAGCGAGTGATCTCTTCTTTCTGAACCACTGTGGGATCACAGTCATCGATGGCATGGAGACAAAGGCAAGGCCAAAACCGATGAGGATACCTTGTGTAAGATAGATCTGCCAGAGCTTTGTACTAAAGGCAGCAAGTATAATTCCACAGAATTGGAGAACAGCCCCAATACAAATCACAATTCTGACACTTGTGAGGTTGATCAGTTTCTTTAATAAGGGTCCCATCACAAGACCGCATCCAAACGCGAGACCACCAATGGCCGCGTAATCAAGCTTCGTTGCCCCTTCAAACATGTCATACTTAAGGTAGTGTGCCAAATACACAGCATAGGCAGAGTTGGAAGCCCAAGTAGCGCAGTTGAAGAAGAAGACAGCGAACACTGTCATCCAACCTTTGACCCCACCTTCTGGGACATCGATCTTGTTGCTGACGGTCTTCGTGACGCAGTTCTCGTCCTCCATCTTCTCGACGTCTCGTATGCTTTCCTGAGCTGAAAGGGAGCCTGTGTGTGTACTCATTTCTGTGCTTGGAGCTCCCGACAAGTGTCGCCAATGTGTGTTTAACGGGTCAAGTTCCCTTATAAATGCGGGTCTCTCTAATAAAAATTTGAGTCACAAGATTCCGGATCTCTCGGCGGAAAGAGGAAGTTAACTCCGGGGATCCGCGTCCGCAGCTGGAAAAGACCGAGAAGATCGTCCTTGGTGTTTAGGTGTTTACTGATAAGTGATAATTGCGGACGGCTTTTGGTGTCTTTACAGCTTCGATCCTTTTTGCTGCGTCTGGCAGCCGTGCTTTGTTGTACCCCATGCCGGGGCAGCTGCTGTATGTCCGCCGGAGGTAATCTTTACAAGTCCCTTGGCACTCGTTCGCTACACAAATCAATTCTCTAATGCACTGATTCTAAACTAATTAACCGACAATTAATTATGCACCTTCTTTGATCTCACATTCCCATCCTTCTCCTCGGATTTTCTCTTTTTCGCCTTCACTTTATCCACAACTTTGGCCATGTACGGCTCAACGAAGTACTTGATCTTCTTCCGCTTCTCCAGAGATAGTTCACTTGGTGGCTTTTTCGTACTATCCTTCTTGAACTCCTTATCGACCAAGATCTGTACAATGTCCTTCGCACATTGCTTGATAGCATCCTGTCCAATATCATCCTTGTACTTCTTGAGCATGTTTGGAACATGCTCTGCAAAATGACGTTTCCACCTCTGTTGGAACTCCTCGGCATTCATAGCTCCTGGCGTTGCAGACCTAGAACCAGGCGTGGACCCATTCTTCTTTCTTTCCAATCTTCTCTGTTTACGTCTCTCTTCTCTTTCAAGTTCCTCCTTCTCCTTGGCCTTTCTTTCTTCATGCGCTTTTGTTGCATCAAGGATAATCTGTTGTAACATATCAACCTCTTTTTTCTTCTTCTCCAACAAATCCCTTTCTCGTTGTCTCTGTTCCTCCTGCTTTTCAGCTTTGATTCTCATCATGTCCCTCTCATGCTTCTGTTTAATCTCATCCTTCAGACTTGGCTTGATCCAACGTGTCTCCTGTGTCAACTCATGGAAATAGTAAGTTCTTCCATCTGGTGCGACAGTAGCAAACCAGTGCATCGGAAGATCATCATCTTTGAACACTTTAGAAGTCGGCGTGGCGCTTTCTTCTGGTGCCTCATGACTTCCACGGTTTCTGCGTTCATCATAATTAACTTTTTCTGACATTTTTCTTGGATCCTTCTTCTTAATACGGATGTACTCTTTGAAACTTGCCCAAGTGTCCTTGAGTGCTTCACACTCCTCTTTAACTTCCTCGGACTCGGTACGTTTCAAGATCTCATCAACAATAGGGATGATACCAACCTTTTCCAAATGGTCTTTAGACACCTCCCAACGTTCAATAATTCTCAACATTCTCAAAACGAGATCATCATCAACATCAAAGGAGTTCTTGTGAGACTTATCGTAAGAAAACCTCAAAATCCTTCCAAAGGACTGGAATCCATGCTTATACTTGAAATTCTCCATGATTGCATCTGAACTCAATTCAACACGCTCAACCAGCTTGGACACAATCAATGCATCTTCAGCCTGGAGTAAAGCCGCCACCAACGCCGTTGTTTCATAAATGTCCACCGGAGTCATCTGTAGCTGTTCGAGGTAGGCAGCATTAACGTTCTCAGGTTTGATTCCATTCGTTTTTAACTCCTTCAAGAATTCTTGTTCATCCTCCACGGATGCTCCAAGTGCATTGGAAATACTCTGTGGTAAGAGCGATGCAGCATCAGTTTGCGTCTTTCCACCAATGACACCAATACAGTTAGGCTCACCACAATAACAAGGTTGGGCATTAGCACCATAACGATCCACATTATAGTTAAAAGTCAACTCTTCTCCCTTGAGGATTCTTCTTTTGGTAAAGATACCCATTTTCAGCTTATCTTTAACCACCCACTTCTCCACATAACAATTTGGATTACAAGAGTGATTACAGAACCTTCCCAAGGAACCCTTTTGTGTGGCATCAATAAATTCCCCCTTTTGAAGCATCATAAAGTAGAAATGACGCAGTCCTTGTTCATCATAATCAGTCATTCTTTTCCTGAATGTCTTTTCATCAATAACTTCTCCAATGTATTCATAAACAAACGTGTCTGGTTCCAAATCAGTCTCTGCGCGTACTCCATATCCCTTCTTCTCCGTTTGGAATACCACAATATCTGCATACTCTTTCCTTTGGAATCGCTGATTACCACAGTCATTACCACACGAAGCTTCAGACCCTGAATCATTGAGACACTCAATCTTTGTTCCCCTGTTGATACAGCTCTCATCAGAACATGCAACGTTATATCCGTTCTCGTCAATCTCCTCGGAACAAACACAAGTCATATGATCATCTTGACCTGAAGATCCAATGTGCTTGTATTGGTAGGTACAATCCTCCATATCGACGTACTTGGAACGGGCCTCGTCGGTCTTGTCCTCCAACTCCGAGAACAAGCGTGTGTGCTCAGGAACAGCATTACGCTCCTGTTGACGTCGTTGAAGTTTCTGGTCGGACAGAAGCTGTTCCTGCTCTGTGAAATGTGGGTCCACATCCTCGGACTCGGAACGATCACTGGCACTCATGATGCTCCTGCTTTGCTCTTTGTTTATTGTTGATGGGGTGTGTGGCTGGTCATCGACAAATCCCAATTTTCTGTTGCGAAAGCGATCGCCACCGCTAACCTTCTCATCACCACAAGTCCACCACGAGCCCTTCACAACGCCTCCAATGAATGATGAATAGAGTCAAGTTCATCCCACCATCTCCTCCAAAGGCAACGTCTCCATGGACGATAAAGGGCATTCCAGGTCCAATCCAGCAGCACTATTTCGCCACAAGGCCGGGCCCACCTGCAACACTCCACGTTAACAAATGGTTCAAATGCACGTATTTCCCACCACATCACATGCTTTCGTTATTCAGAAAGAGCTCTCCTGCAATGCGTGTGAAGTATCTCTATGGATCAACCGTTTTCAACATCCCGGATGTGCCGATGAAAGTGAAGAGCGAGTTTGCAAAGAGCACAGACCCGTTGGATTATGCACATATAAGAGCATACACGAGGAAGAAGTTCAGAGAGTTGATGTGGAAGTGTTATACTGGTGTTGATGGGGTTTATATCTTTGATGTGGGACGTGTACCCAAGACGCCCGCAGAGCTTGATGAGGTTGAGGAGTTGATGAAGAAGACGATGCATAGAGCAAAGACAGTCAATTGGGATGATAAGACAAACCAGGCAAATTCAAGAGTCAATTGGAGGAAGTTTAAGAATGTGTTGGATGATGTTGGGATAAGTGCACCTGGGTTGGAAAGTTTGGGGGAAGTACATAAGAAGCAAAAAGTGAGGCAAAAACCTGACTGGTAATGAAAACCTAATGAAAGACAAACAACGCCTTTAATAAATCCGTATAAAGTATATCTAAAAATCAAACATAGGGGGTCATAAAAAACGTATCACCAATCATTAACCATCGTAGAGATATCCTTGCCAGATAACAATGCTTCCATTGCAGCTTCAACCTTGGCAAAGACACACTTATCAACACCTGATCCTGGCTTACCACCATGATACAATCTCTTCACATGTGTTCTCACCTCCTGTTTACCCTTCGACATGGTAATCTCCTTGATCTCTCTTGCTCTCAATGGAACATAGATAGTCCGTGAGTTGTTATAGACATGCAAATCACTCTTCATAGTAGAGCCAAGTTTCCCGTCCAAATCTGAATTAAGAGGACATGCTTGCATTTGGAACTCTGGAATGAACTCATTAACATATCCACACAATGGTGGTGGTGTCTGCATCTCTTGAGGGGAACTAACATCTTCTTCATCAGTAACGTTCAACACAGTGACTTTCTTAACTTCGTCAACTTCATATGAGATATCAATCAATCCACCATTCATCAACTCTCTGCACTCTCTCCGTGTTTGATCAATCACCTCGGAGTGTGGTTTCGTATTACCAACACCATAAACTGAACAAGTTGTACGATCAATGTGTGGGAGTCTTGGAACCGCAGAGTGTTTCTTCAACGTTGGAGTTTCCAAAGTGGAGAAGCTCCGAGGTAATGAACTTGGGAAATGATTGTTTGGTGAACTTGAAGTGGCATTAGATACTGATGGTGTCACTGCAGCGTATCCCGTTGTTGGTCCATTCCATGGGTACTCGTCATACTCAGCGCTTGGAGATGGTGAGCGATATGTGGTTTGTGTAGATGATGATGAACTTGAATCAATTGAATTCTTCCAATTCTGAAGTAATGAAAATCCACGACTTAGAGAGTTTGAAAAAGAGGCAGAGTGTGATTGAAGCGAAGATGAGAGATATGCCATTGATTGTGATGTCGAGAGTGGTTGGATCAAACTAGGACGAGTTGGAGTCATTGTTGAAGGGGTGGCAATGGATCTTGAAGGTGTAGTTGGGATTTCCCAACCCTTACTGATAACAGATGGTGTTGGTGGCGTCATTTGTTGTAGTTTTGGTGGCTTTTCATCAAATGTCTTGGAGTCATTTGAATTAGAAAGTTGAATCTTTTCAGATTCACAATCTTCAATTTGGAAATGCAATTTGAAAGGCAAGACACCTGATAAAATGAATATTAATTTCTGTGCAACAATGGGATTTGTAGCCAGGATGACCACACGGACAAACTCATCACTATAATCACGGCGAACGAGTTGATTCTTGAGACGGATAACAGTAGTGAGTAACGTTACAAGGAACCTCGTTCCTGTAAATCCTTGCCGTGCACCATCTTTAATCTCAAGCCAATTGTGTACTTCATAACACCAATGCTTGAACATCGCCCTACTTGACTGAGTCAGGCCGAGCAACAATCTTGGCGTCGTGACAAGGTTGTGTATGCTTATTGTGAGCTGTTTGAACAAAATGGCCAACCCAAGGTTCTTCTGACCCATGGGGGTGTCCCTTTCGATGTGGTCATTGATGAATGTAGCCTTGATCAAATCAAGATATGTAGTGACTTGTGCCCAATTGGCAAGGATTGCTCCGCTAAAGTCTTGTTTGGAAACTGGGACAACGATACCAATGGCGAACACTTTCTTATGCACCTTGAAATAGCGTGTGATAAGAAGAGATTCCAGTAAATCAGGCAAAGAAGATAGTGTGTGAATCTTACAACGGTCTCCAACGGCGAAATCCTGATGGATCGGATTACCAAACATGAATTCAATGAGTTCATCGGGGCTGTGGCGATACTTTAGCTTTTGAGTGTTTGGCTTATCGAAATGATGATCCTTTGCCGAATCAAAGAATATCTTGTAGTTGTTCTTTTGCAAAAGTTCGCCTTTATCCTGGACGACAATGATCCTGAACTTGAACTGATCAATTTCGATAGAGTTCAGATGGTTAGGAGTACCATAGAGAACAGTGCGCGAGAAGGTGTCCTCATTGTTGTACGAACACGCGGACATCGAACGATTCATCTGCTGGGCCTGGACTTGCGGCTGCTGTGATGCAACTTGGACGTCCTGAACAGGTGAAGGGGGCGACTGAAGCGATAGGGCAGAGAGCCGCCGTGTTAGCTTGTCGCCGTTCTCATGTTGGAAGAGCCGGCCGAGCATGGGCGAGAGCTTTTTGGCGGTAAAGCCCTCAGAACGGCAGCGAGGCCCAGTGAAGCTCGCCTGTTGCGGTGTGTGTTGAGTGGGTGGGTGGAGTTAAAGAGAGTGCAGGGAGCAGATGACTGTGAGTTGTTCCCAGTTGTTGTGTGTAGCTTTTATCGGACTCGAAGGTGTATCAACAAGGTGTGTGCAATTGTTGTCCTTGAACTTTTGGCGCGACCCACACGGGTTACCTAATCACATGTCATGTAGAGGCTTGCACCAGGGCGCGTAACGGTGAAGGACTGGAGGCTCCCAAGCGCCAGAAACTGTACAAAGAGCCTCCCGATATCATTCCTGTGTGTTCGGGAGTTCGGTTCGGCTCTTGTTCTCAGGGGACAGTCGCTCGTTTAGCTGTGCAGTAACGTTCGTTTACTTCGCGCGCATCTTGGCTCACGGACATGGGCTCCTTATAAACGGCGATCACTCTTGCATACACAAACTACGAACGCACACTCCGCTATAAATATCCCACAATGCCCGCCCCTATTCCTCCTGCTTCTTCTTCCTCGTCACCCAGCGCCATGTCTCTTGAAACTTTCATCGCTAACGGACACGCTCGTAGGGCCGGAAGAGTGGAGAACTACTTCTGCATCCTAAAGAGACGCCAGATCTACAAATCCTTCTGTCTCATCGCTCGTTTCAACCATCCTGTTTCCGACAATGACCTTGCCACTGCTCTTAGAACTATGATTCTACAATACCCAATGCTTGCAATTTCGGTGGTTACTACAGACTGGTCTGACCTTTCGGTTCCACACCCGATTCACGATTACATCAAGGTGGTGGATTCCCTCACCCTTGATCAGGTCCTTATCACAATCCCGGACAGCGTTAAGAACAAGCCAAGAGAGGAGATGCTTAACGAGCTAAATAAAATTGACTGGAAGTATGAATCTGAGGCCACAACTTGGAAGATTGGGCGTTTGGATGAGAAGACCCTCGTTTACATCTCTAACCATGTCTGCTCGGATGGTGTATCCGGAAAGCACTTCATCCACGAACTTCAACGCAACTTGAACAATGCAGACCCTTCATTACCAGTTCCACAGTATCTTTTCAACTATGAACAAGATCACAAGACCCTTCCAGTGCTTCCGCCTGCCATTGATGACGTTATCAATTACAATCTGCCGCTCTTCGATATCCCCACATATGTGATCAACCTTGTGGTAGTCAAGACACTTTGTCTTACCACCAAGGTCTCAGCCAGAACTGACACGCACACATACAGAATCATCAATATTCCAAACGATAAACTCACGAAGCTCCGTGATATACTCAAGAGCCAGGGAATAACGCTCTCTCCATACCTCAACTCTGCCTGGCTCCAAGCGTTCAACACTACACTCCTTACGCCATACTGGCTGAAGCTCACAGACTTCTCTGTTCCATGCGATTCTCGTCAGTTCCTTCCTAACATCAACCATGATCCGTTCAAATTTGGTGCTAATACTGGAGGAAACCATTTCTACCACTATCCTGTTCACAAGCACGACTGGTCTTCCATCAAGTACTTCAGCGACTTCTTCAAATGGTGTAAAGAGAAGCGTAACTTCCTCTTTGGTATGGGACTAATCACCACTCCGGCAATTGAGCAACGTGCCAACTTGGATAAGATTGTTGATGAGTCCCACGTTGGTGTCAAACGTACCGGTACAGTCATGTCGAACATCGGTGCTCTTCATAATATTAAAGGCGAGTACCAGCTTGAAGACGTACTGTTTGCAAAGAACGCAGGAGGTACACAATTTTCATTCTCAATGGCCATTGTCACTACTAAGGAAGGTGGATTGAACTGTGTCGTTGCTATGGTTGATGGTGCTGCTCCAGTTACCAAGTTTGATGAATTGATGCAAAGATTCGAGAGAAACATTTTGAGTTTGGTTGATTAATCGTGATATAATGGGCACTTTATACATTTGACATAGAGAAAGTACATTCGTTATTTATAGGGAAAGCTTCTGTATGTACCCTAAATCGTGTGTCCCCTACCAATGTTTTGAGGTTACCCTCTCTCACGCGCCGATGCGGGAAGTTTTTTCAAAAATGGCCAACTTCCAACTTTCTCTGTTCTTGAGCTCCTTTTTTTCTCTTCTCTATTGTACCCAGAACTCGTATTATTGTAGGGTGCCAGTGCCTTCTTCCAGGCTGGCCACTCTCTACAACGAGTTCGAGATCAAAGGTTTTACTCAATTTTGATCCCTCCGGGATTTGGCGTGGGTTGGGGCTTTCATGCTGGAAGGCTCTTTCCAATGGCGTCAATTCCTTTTATGGGATCCGATATCCGATGCAAAGAATGCATTATTTTGAAGAAGGGGAGGATAGTGAAGTGAATGTACGTGAATTTTTGACTCATGCGTCAAGTTTTGTGTGTTGTAGAAGGATGAAGGTTTGTGCTTGAAGGGTTCTATGCGCATAGCTCATGACATATTCGGTTACCTTGCCTTCTTTGACTAATGATAGGTCCCATGCAGTGCCCAATGGTCTATTGTCTATTGAATATTGTGTCCTTTGTGGGGGTTGGGTTTACTCTATGAGTATCTTAATGCTCAAGTCAAACCTCTCATGACCATGAGCGTGTTTTGTGGAACCAAATGCTCTTAAAGACCCCCAATTAAATGATACCCCTCAATAGGCTCCCCTAAACCTTGACAGTATCATGAGTATCAATCATGGAGGAAGGTAGCTCTTCAGATACAGTGGACTACCCTAGGCCTAGCAGCTCCAAGTCGGCAGCCGAAGCTGGTCCTTCATCATCATGGAGACCAGGTCCTAGGCGTCCACCACCAGCGCACCCCCGGCCATTCACAGATTATACAAGGATGGATAATCATGCATTCCCAGTATACGACTTTGGAAAGTCTCTGTATACTACAGTCAACGCGAAAACTACCTCCGCTAGTGATTGTGGGCGTGCTTTCAAGTACGAGGACTATCTAGGTGAATTAAGTGATGACGAGATTGAGATGGTGAACTACCCAAAACATGCCAATCTGTCGAGACCTGTACCTTCACTATCAAAGAACACCAAAAGTAAGGGTAAGAAGGATGCTTGGAACGTTAGTGAGCGCAACTTGGATTCCACAAAGGCCAGCTCTAGTGACTCTCCCTATGATTCCCATGGATCCACTGATCTCTTTATCAACGTTCCATCTATTCTAAGAAGTAAGGCAGACAGAGCTGAACGTGGAGAAGGATCCAATGTCAATAAAGTCCCACACCATGAGCTACCCTTCAAGGAACGTTTCAAACGTCGGAGAACCCAACTAAAGGGGTACTTGAAACGACACAAAGTTGACAAATGGTTGTCTTTCGCATGTTCCTTACTTATCACCTTCTTCCTGCTTATAGTATTCCCAATATTATCCAAGTTTGATTGGTTTAATGAGAAAGAGCCCAGGACAACCACGTATGAGAGGATCTCAGAGTATGATTACCCCATGCTGTCTGCTATCCGTACAAGCACGATTGACCCGGACACGCCAAAGAGAGCTTACAAGAAAACAGCAATGAATGGCGAAGAATGGGATTTGATATTCTCTGATGAGTTTAATGCCGAAGGGCGTACTTTTTACCCTGGTATGGATCAGTTCTGGGAGGCTGTTGATATCCACTATGCAGCCACACAAGATCTTGAATGGTATGACCCGGATGCTATAACAACCAAAGAGGGGACTCTAAGAATTAAGATGGACTCATACCATAACCATGACTTGCTTTACCGTTCAGGTATGCTTCAATCCTGGAACAAAATGTGCTTTACAGAAGGGATCCTGGAAGTGTCAGCTAAGATGCCCGGCTCGGCATACACACCTGGTCTATGGCCTGGTATTTGGGCCTTAGGTAATCTTGCCAGACCTGGTTATTTGGCAACCACAGACGGTGTTTGGCCATACTCTTACAACGAATGCGATGCTGGTATTACTGCTAATCAATCATCTCATGATGGTATCAGTTACCTCCCTGGACAGAGATTGAATAAGTGTACATGCAAGGGCGAAGACCATCCAAGCAGGGGTATAGGCCGTGGAGCACCTGAGATTGATTTACTCGAAGGTGCCCATTCCATAAACATTGCGAGTAATGACCATATCGGTGTTGCAGCGCAGACTTTCCAGATTGCGCCTATGGATATTTGGTACCAGCCTGATTATGATTATGTGGCACTGCACAACATGAGCAAGTCGAGTATGGGCGCCAACATGGGGACGCCTTACCAGGAAATGCTGAGTGTACAGACAACCATCAATGAGACTTGGTATGAGAATGTTGTTGATAAGGCAAACCCTACACATAAGCTTGAAAGTGACACACACTTCCAAAAGTATGCGGTGGAGTACCGCAGTCATGAGAGAAACAGAGGAGAGAACTACATGAGGTTCTTTGTTGGTGACGAGCCTACTGTGACTATCAATGGAGTGACTCTGCATCCAAATGGTAATGTGGGATGGAGAGACTTACCTAAAGAGCCCATGTCTATTATTCTCAACCTGGGTCTCTCTACATCTTGGTCTATGATCCAATGGCCAAACCTGATTTTCCCAGTGGAGTTCCAGATTGACTACGTGAGACTCTACCAACCAAAGGGACTCAAGAATTCACTCACGTGCAACCCTCCAAACTTTCCAACCACAGAGTATATCAACAAGCACCTTAATGCTTATTTGAACCCAAATTTAACGACCTGGGAGGAGGCTGGTTACTCGTTCCCAAAAAACAAGCTTACATCGGATAAGTGTTAGGGCCCAAAGGAAAATACATGTTATACATTTTACACTGAGAACATTGTAGTGAACATTGGAGGAAGATAACTTCATTATTACACTCTTCTGTTTTTGGAGGATACAAACAAGTCCTTTGTCCATGATTTCCAAGGCACATGTATATGAAGCTCATCATTGTCTTCATGCGAATTCATTAACTCTGCTTCACGATCTCTAGCAATCAGGTATCCCCTCATAAACCAAAGACACAGACTGGATCCGAAATATACCGCACCACACCAGATTGCTGGAACCTGGTACTGATCCGGGCTATACTCCTGTCCCTCTGGAGCAGAACCTCTAAGTTTCATACCGATGATAGGAGACGTGATACCAATAGCACCAATAAAAACCCAAACCATGGATAACATGACATCTAACTTCTTCAATCCCACAAGACGGGAAGCCATGACTCCCAGTATCACCCAGATCGAACCACTGGTTCCACCCAAGATGATAGCCAATGCAATAGCAGTGGCCAAATTTCTTGCAGGGATCCACATAGCAAAACAAAATACTGCAACGAAGAGATGCACAAACCCAGTGGTGGTGATTGTGCCGAATCTGTCACATAGTCTCCCCACAGTCGGACGACCAATCATGTTTCCCACAGCGATTCCTGCAGCAACAATAGATGCATCATGAGAAGAGTATCCAAGGGAGATTGTAAAGTCTGCAATACTGTACAAGATAACCATAAACCCAAGCAATGTCAAGACGACGAATGTGACGAATAACCAGAATACAGTATACTTCATCATCCCCCAATCCCAAACATCCAGGACAATCTTATGATCAGTTCTCACTCTGACGAGAACCACACCAACACCGACACATACGGCACATATGATAGCTTCGATGATCAAAGACCAACGTACACCATACTCCTGGATAGTCTTCTCTAAGGATAAGGTGAATACAATACCACCAGCACCAGATCCAATGGCACTTACCGAGGCAGCTAAAGCCCTCTTCTTTCTAAACCACTGTGGAATAAGTGTCAATGATGGAATAATAATGAGTGCCAATCCAATACCACTGAGTAGACCTTGAGTGAGATACATCTCCCAGAGCTTAGTACTGAACCCAGCAAGGAATAGACCAAGGAACTCGACGACTCCACCAATGATGATTGTTGTTCTCAAGCTTGTTAGATTAACGACGCATCTCACAGCAGGACCAAGAAAAAGCCCAGCACCGAAAGCAAGACCTCCAATAGCTGCATAATCAAGCTTGGATGCGTTGGGGAAAGTGTTGTATTGGAGGTAGTGAGCGAGGAAGACGGCATATGCTGAGTTTGATGCCCATGTGGCAAAGTTGAAGAGGAAAAGAGCAGCTACTGTGAGCCAACCATGAAGACCACCTCCTGGGATGTGTATCTCAATAGTATGGTCCTCTACTTCTGGGTTCTTTTCAATGTCAGATTGTGTGTGTTTAGACATTGTGTGTGCTTGGACAAAGATGTCATGTCACTGAGTTGCCAAAATGGTGATATTGTGCAGTTTAAATAGCAATACTCAATGGGTGAAGGGTGACAAAAGAAATACACAGGCAACTGTCAACACTTGGAACCTTCTCTCATCCGAAGTCGGGTGTAGTTGTTGTCCAATAAGCTACTTCCACTGACCCCACCCCCACCATACTTCCACTAGAGGGACCTCCACGGACACAAAGAAACCATCAGTTAACACCCAATTCTGTATGCAAAGGGTATCTATCCACGGGGATAACAGAGCATAAACGGGACCATCTGAACATCCAAGCTCTCAGTCAAGGCGGCCCTTAGGTGCAAACTCCGATCAAAGAACAATGCCTCCGTGTAAACTGCCCCGGATGTTGTCCTTACCGATCCCCCTCAGCCATCTCCGCCATCATACGCCAGTTATCGGCTCTTCATCGCCAATTGTCGGTGGGATTGAAATAGTCTAATTCTCTTTATTCTCATTTAATATCGTCATTTATTCATCATAGCCATAAGCCTATCAAAGGCATAAAAGAGAGAGAGAAAAGGGGGTTATGCTCTGGAGTGTTGTCTTCCTCCCCATCTATCATAAGCAAACAACCCTGTTCCTGTGAGTGTCAAGCCAATAAATTGTACAGGAGTCACTCTGTTTCCAGTGTAAATGATACTCACCACAATCACAGTGATCTTCTTCATCATACTTGCGATTGAATAACTCACTGCAGGGATTGCGCCGAGGAGATGGAAAACGATGAGTGACTGGAAGAAATGTGAAATTCCATTGATGAAGAGTAGCGTCCATGGGATGAATACAACGTGTGCCTCAGTTGCATCCTCCAATGCTGGTTGTTTAAAGAAATGTGGTGCTTCGATGTAGAGGAACCAAGGGAGTGATAAGAGTCCTCCAAGCACTGAACAATAAAGCAAGATGGTTAACTTGTCGTATCTGTTTCTAATCTTTGGGAATGATGTGAGTTTGCTCTTCTCCACTTCCAACTCGTAGTTCTGCGCACGCTCTGCAAGTTCATATTCCTTGTCATCCTTATGATGGTTTGCAACTGGGAGCAGTCCAGAGTCAGTGCTAGTGTGGCTGTCAGATTGTGCAAGTGCGAGTGCTGCATGGTCGTTGACGTGCTTCTGGTTGTACGTGAAAACCGTCTTGCCGTAAATGTTCTGCGCAACAAACACAAACAAAGAAAGACCTGCGTAAAGAATGCCAATGTATTGTGTGCTTGCAGTCGTAGAAACCAGCGTGTCTTTGGTATCTGCCACAACAATCATCAGGATCCCCAAGACGAGCGGAAGCAATGACAAGTAGGTCGACGTAGGGAATCTCACGTTATACAAGATCCTGTATGTGCACACCAACACGAGTGGAGAGAGTGTCTTGACGCCAGCGACAGTGGACACTGGAACGAGTGCTGTAGCACTATGTGAGAATAGCTTTCCAAGGAACTGGAAACATCCGAGCGGCAGCACTGTGATGAGAATGTGCTTTGTTGGCCTCTGGATTGCTGGTGCCTCAAGTGCAGGAACGGAGCCTGGCGGGAACTGCGAATGTACTGAGGGCACTCTAGCTAGGGTCAATAGTGTTGCCGCTGAGAGTAGAGACACAATAATGAACTGGAACTCTCCCAATGCGAGTGGGAATGGGAATTCGCTGAGGATAGTTTTGGTTATTTGGGAGGAGACCGACGAAACGGCGTACCACAACAGACAGGTCAGGAGGACGTGCAGGTTGTGCTGCAGTGTCGGCAACGGTAGCGAGCGTAGGGACACCATCTCTGCAGTGTTCAGAGACGTGCTGGTTTGTGTGTGGGAGGGTTGTTGGACTGTGGGAAGCGAGTGGTGAGGTAAAGCCAGGGTTGTGAGTGTGTGAATTGTGAATTGGGACTGGCGGACTGGCGTGGCCTGTTAAAGATAAGCCGCGTGTGAAAGCCGAGTTGAGGTGACGGGGGAGGCAGTGAGAGTATAATACAACGTCCTGGTTATACACTGGTGATCTCAGTTGCAAGACCCTGAGAAGGACATTCGTTGGGAAGGGCCTCTAAAATTTTGCTGGGCGTGTGTGGGTCTATTGTTAGTGTGGTAAACACTTAGCGCACATGGGCATCGGACCATTAAGTGGCCGTGCGCATTGCTTTTGAGGGTCACGTGACTTGGACTATTTATTTTCTGGAGTGGATAAATATACACACAGGTCAGTTTTTTCTCTTTTTACCCCCTGTTTTCTTTGTGTCTTTACCAGTGGCCTTAGCTTCGGTCTCCCCACCTTTCTGCTTCTTCTGAGCCTCGCTGGTCAGTTTCTGGAGCTTCTCAGCTGCCTCCTGTGCAGCCTTCGCACCCACTCCATCAGTCTTAGCTCTCTTTTGATCACGGGCATTATCTCTAACCTCCTGGGCAGCTTCTGGATCAATGTACTCAATAATCTTAGGAGCAAGTCCCAATCCAATCACAAACACAAGACCGAAGAGATACAATGGGTTGTTGATGATCTTGGCAATTGGACCAGATTCAAGAAGACCAGGTGTACGTTTCTTCAAGTATTGACGTTCAGGCTGTTGTCCACTTGCACCCACAACGATTGGAAGTTTAACTGGAAGTTGTGTGCTCTCTGACCACAGTTGGCCTGGAATGAGTGCATATGCTGATACTTCATCCTCTTCGTTAACATCAACTCTCACTTTGTATGGAACAAGGTTGTACTCAGTCGACTTGAAAGTGAGGATGTATGTACCCTTATCAAGATTCTTCACTTCAAATGAACCATCTTGTTTGAGGTATACCGATTTTCTGATTGTGTGATCGGCCTTGTGCTCTGGCACAGCCAAGACGTCGATGTATGTGTGTTGGACATCTGTGGAGGTGAGATTCGCACGGACGTTAAACTGTCCTGGAACTGAGGCACCAAAAACAGTGGTGAGCAGGAGAGATGCCTGTAAGATCTTTGCAAGACCAAACATCGTCAATTGAAATGAGTTGTGCAGGGTTCAATCTAAGAGAAAGTGCATGGGTATGGAAACCAGTTGATTTGCCCGCGTTCTCTTGTGGCTATTTTGACCCATCCGGACACCACGGGAAAGAGCGGCAACTGGGGAAGAGACCCAAGGAGATGTCAACGACTCACGAGGAGTCAAACACGTGGGAGAATCTTGCAGTGCATCACATTCGATACGCAAAAGAAACTTTACAATCACCAAATCAGTACAAAAGTTATCCAAAAAAAACCGTCATGTGAAGGGTTTTGCCACAGCCTCCAGTTGACATTTGCGTGGCCCTACCGCGTTCGGCCGACAGCTCCGTCATCCGAAATTTGGCACTGCCCTTCCCAACTCACACTTTAAAACACAGACAGTTCAGCCCCCAGAAACAAGCCATTGACGAGCGGTTCAAACCACCGACAATGAACATCTTCAAGCTACAGGTATGCATGCACTCATTTTAACCCTACCGCCGCCCTCACCACTGCCGAAGCCCCATGTTTGCTCTCGGGAAGGGGGGGAAAGGGTTGCCACCTCAAATCAACAAGGCAACGAATACTAACAGTTTTACCTTTAGAAAAAGTTCCCAATCCTCAATCAAGAGGAACTTTTCAATGTTATTGACCAGTTCCGTAACATTGATATCGATGACAAAGGTTATGTTGAGAAGCAGAATGTGATTGAGCAACTTTCCTCAAGCGGTGAGGGATCTTATGACGAGGTCCGTGAGACTTTGAAGGACGTCTCAGTCGACTCCTCTGGTCGTGTTGAGCTCGATGATTACGTCGAACTCGTTGCAAAGCTCAGAGAAACAAAGGCACAACCACCATCTGCAAACACCCCACAAAAGATTCAGCACAAGGGTACCGGTGCTAAGGCCTCCATTATTGTTGGTGGTAAGACCTCAGGTACAACACACACCATCAACGAGGAAGAAAAGACAGAGTTCACCAAGCACATCAATTCCGTTCTTGCTGGTGACCCAGACGTTGGTGACCGTGTTCCAATTCCAACTGACACTTTCCAGATCTTTGATGAATGTAAGGATGGTTTGATCTTGTCCAAGCTCATTAACGATTCCGTGCCAGACACCATTGATACTCGTGTTCTCAACTTGCCAAAGAAGGGTAAGGGCTTGAACAACTTCACCATGTCCGAGAATGCCAACATCGTTATCAACTCCGCCAAGGCCATTGGTTGTGTTGTTGTCAACGTTCACTCTGAGGACTTCATTGAGGGTAAGGAGCACTTGATCCTTGGCCTCATCTGGCAGATCATCCGTAAGGGTTTGCTTAACAAGATTGATATCAAGCTTCATCCAGAGTTGTACCGTCTTTTGGAAGACGATGAGACTTTGGAACAGTTCCTCAGATTGCCACCAGAGCAGATCTTGCTCCGTTGGTTCAACTACCATTTGAAGGCTGCCGGCTGGGACAGAAGAGTTACAAACTTCTCCAAGGATGTCCAGGATGGTGAGAACTACACTGTTCTTTTGCATCAATTGGACCCACAGTTGTGTTCTTTGGCACCATTGAAGACTTCTGATCTCTTGGAGAGAGCTGAACAGGTCCTCCAGAACGCTGACAAGCTTGAGGCAAGAAAGTACTTGACTCCATCTGCACTCGTAAAGGGTAATCCAAAGTTGAACTTGGCCTTTGTTGCCCACTTGTTCAACACACACCCAGGTCTTGATCCAATTGAGGAATCTGAGGCCCCAGAGATTGAGGAGTTTGACGCTGAAGGTGAGAGAGAAGCCCGTGTCTTCACATTGTGGCTTAACTCCTTGGAGGTTGACCCACCAGTCGTCTCCTTGTTCGAGGACCTCAAGGATGGTACTATCCTTTTGCAAGCATTCGAGAAGGTCCTTCCAGGATCTATCAACCCAAAGCATGTCAACAAGAGACCAGCCTCCGGTGCTGAGCTCTCCAGATTCAAGGCTCTTGAGAACACAAACTACGCCGTTGAGACCGGTAAGGCCAACCACTTCTCCCTTGTGGGTATTGAGGGTTCCGATATCGTTGACGGTAACAAGCTCTTGACACTTGGTCTTGTGTGGCAGATCATGCGTCGTAACATCGTCTTGACTCTCAAATCTTTGTCCAAAGGTAACAGAGAACTCACCGATTCGGACATTCTCAAATGGGCCAAAGAGAAAGTTGCAGCTGGAGGAAAGTCTACTACTGTTCGCTCCTTCTCAGATCCCAGTATTGCTACCGGCCATTTCCTCCTCGACGTGCTCAACGGTCTCAAGCCAGGTTACGTCGACTACAACCTTGTGCACCCAGGCCACACAGACGAAGAGAAGTATGCCAATGCAAGATTGGCCATCTCTATTGCAAGAAAGCTTGGTGCTCTTATCTGGCTTGTTCCTGAAGATATTAACGAAGTTCGCTCAAGACTTATTTACACTTTCGTTGGCTCTCTCATGGCTATCGAAAACTGAGGTGGTGTTTTGGGTTGTATATTTGCGAATTGTTTTTGCCACTGTATTATAATGCACAGTTTGATTTTAGGGATATAATTGAAACTCACTTACACTAATCATTAATCGTAGTGTTCTCGTATATAGCTGATTAACATATGACGATCATGGCCTAATCAATTTTCTGATCAGATCTTCTCAGTAGATTGCAGCTAGGCATGAACACCACCAACGAATCCTACAAGGTTGTGGAATACGCAAAGCATAATTTACTTATAACTAATATAAAATAGACAAAAAACAATCTCTTCTAAACCACAACAACTTATTCATTTTTATCGTCCCGATCGTACGTTCAAGCAAGGCCGCTGTAACTTCCAGCAACCAAAGTCTTGAATGTAGGAACAGCGGTCCATTCGGTTTGGGCAAATGGATCATCTTCATTGAAGTCCTGAGCAGTCAAATTCAATGGAGTGGTAACAGTAGAGGCACCAGTATCGTTACTAATAGTGAACTTGACAATGACACCACTGTCGGACTCCTCGGCAATCTCATCAGTCATGAATCTAGCAACTAGCTTCTCATCAGATTCAGCACTGAGCTTGACTGGCTCCTTGAATCTCCAGGTGATTCTTGACTTCTCCTTACTGAAAGTACCTTGTGGCTTGGATAAGGCGGATTTGGAGGCACCCTTGATAGAAACAGCAACAACCAAATCTTCCAAAACGACAAAGTCATCGAGGGAAAGGGTGGTGGCAACATGTGGCGCAAGCTTTAATGTAAGCATCACAGAAGCCTGGTGTGGTTCAAATCTCCAAGCTGGCAAGATGATGATTGGTGCCTGGACATTCTTGACGGAATACTTCAAACCACCAAGCGTACGACCAAGGATTGTAGATGGCAAAACCTCAAACTCATTACTGTCAATCTGCTTAAAGAACTGATTGTTTGGAATAGTCTTATCGAACACTTCACAACCCTCGATCTTCAAGTTAGTTCTCATTGGGACCTCAATGTCATCGGAGTGGTAGTTGAATGCAATCTCACCAATGACTTGGGCCTGTGTCTGCTCACCATCCTTGAACTTGGCGTTGATAACCTCAGCAATAGATGCGTTCAAACCTGGTTGGGTCATATCTGGATGCTGGAACATACCAGAAGCATTAATGGAGGAACCTGTCATCTGTGGACGGAGCTGCTGAACTGCACCAGCAAAGGAGTTGAAAGAGGAAATTCTCTTGTTCTGGTTTTCTGGATCTGTAGCATTCAAGTTGGTGAAGAGACCGCTCTGGATGTCACGTCTAGTGGTTGGTGGTTGTGGAAGCTGACCATGGGAAACTTGATGATTAGCAATTGGCTGCTCAAATGTGTAGGTGCTGTCCTCACGGATGTTACCAAGACCACCCGTCTTTCTTGATGGCGGTGGAGGTGGGGCACGGTTCTGCTGTGGAGCAAGAGTGGATGGGTACTCTTCTTGTTGCTCATCTGGGTAGACCTGTTCAGCAACTGGTTGAGCAACCTGTGGCTGGAAGGAAGTATCAACAGGAGACTGGGTAGCACTGTTGGAATAAGAGTTTGGCTCTGAGAAGGCGTTCACACCGTTTGGAGTCACGTTCTGAGAGGAAGATGCTCTTGAGACAGGCTTCAATGGAGCCTGGTTCAAAGACAATGGAGTCTCGGAATGAATAGGTTTGGACTCAACATGTGGTGGAACACTAGGGTTGGTCTGATGTGACAGTGGTGATGGTTCCTTTGATGGGGAGGTAGTAGCACCGTTAGCCAAGTTGGATGAAGAGTGGTTGTTTCTCAACCCGCCAGCGGACATGAAAGAGGAGGTTCTGGATCCTCTACGAGCAGCTGGAGCCCTGACACTGTCATTCAAAGAGGAAGTCTCTGATTCTGGAACAGGTTCACTAATCTTCAATCCCTTCTTCTTATCTTTCTTATCCTTTTTGTGGAAGATGGAACCAACCTTAGATTTCAGTTTAGTTCTCTTTTTCTCCTTCTTGCCATCACTACCCACAGTAGCGACAGAAGCGGCAGTAGCCACAGTTGCAGCGGTAGCGGTGGTGGCAACAGATGAAATTCTGTTCTTCTTACTTGGTGTACCCAGTGGTTGAGGTGGGAGAGGGCCGTGGCCATGTTTGACAACAGGGGATTCAGCAGCCTTTCTAGCTTCTTTCGGAATGTATGTAGTCTCACTGGAAACCTTAGCAAAACGAGTGATCTCAACTTCTGGGTTGAAGTTAAGAATGGCTTCCAAAGTCTTCTCATTGGATGAGGAGATTTTGTTAAGAGAATCGGTGTAGGCAGTGATGAATCTCAAGAGACTGTCTCTGAGGAAATTGAGTCTTTCGAAATCAGTGTTCTCGAAGACCTCAAACACAAATGGTGCTTCAGAATCCCAAGATGCATTGGCAGTCTCGAGTTGAGCCTGGTACTTCTCCGCCTTGTCTTGATGCTTAGCGGAATCGCCATACTTCTCGAGCTTGTCCTGGGAAATCTCAATTCCCTTAGCAACATCATTGAGCTTAGAGTGCAATTTTCTCATCTCATTCCAGCCTCTATTTTGAGCAGTGTACTGAGTCAATGGCTTGATGACATCGGCTTCAACAACCTGCTTGAGCGAATTATTAGCAGCGATCTCATCTTTGATCTCACTTATCACTTTATTCCAGATCTCAGAAAGATGTCCAATGGCATCCAAGTTGTAATGCTTGAGTTCCTCAGTAGAAAGCACATTGTTAGCGACGATGCTCTTTTCAATGTTGCTGTTGAGGTCTTGAGAGCTGTGGACGAGATTGTTCAATTGTTGGAGGTACTGAGCCTTGATATCGTAATATCTCTTAAAGAAGGTGGAAAACTCGTCATTGAGGAGTTTAGCCTGGGACAAACGAACACGCACTATCTCAGTGGCGTCAATAGGTTTCTGGGAAACCAAAATCGACGAAGCGTACTGCGTTCTTTCGGGATGTTCGGCCATGTCGGTGATGGGGATACTGGGGGTTCGGTTAATCGGATGAGCACAGGCTTCCAAAATTTCCAAAGTTCAATGAACAAAGCTGAAGAGTATCGAGGTGTGTGAAGCACAAAGATCCGTGAACGCCTTGAGCAATGAGTTCGTTATCCAGTGGCCGAATTGGTGATATCTAAAGCGGGTGCGTGCTGGTTTCCTGAGCAGCCCGGCTGGTGCAATTTCGGCTCGGGCATTTGAAGATGTGGCCCTACCATTGTTTAGTTAAGCATGGCTGAGGCGCTTAGTCATCACACGTTTCTCTCTCTTTTGGGTTCAAATTCTCTGCAATTGGAGTCAATTCCGAGAGAATTGCCAGGTATTAAAAGTAATATATCATATCTTAGTATTATATCTACAATTGACATACAAGAGCTAATATAAAACCAGAACTTTGTCTACATGACTACGAAAAAGAAGACGAGAATGTAGTCATCGTGGGGTAGTGGAAGGTAGCCAAGCCAGCCCTTCCAGGTTACGGCTAATGGGCTATTCTGGGAGGTAGTTCACTGGACAGACAAACAGTGTTGGCGATCATTTCTTTAGAATTCCAAGAATCGAAGCATCACTTATGATTCCGCTCTAAATGCCAATGAGTCATATTCAGAGGCGGAAGGTCTAGAAGTACGGGGAAGTTGAAGAGGCGTACAGTCTAAATTTAAGCCAAATGTCTGGCTTCTGGAGCTGACGCATATCTCCCCACTGCAGCTGCTGAAAGGTCTCCCAACAACCTGGTTACCAGACAATTCTTCACACATACCCAATTCCTGCTGATGAAACACCAGAGTCCCAAACCAGAGTCTTAAACTAGTTGCGCGCTCGATTGCTTGCAGGATCAGGGATTCAGGGCGTCATGTTCGTACTTGGGTGGATGTCAGGGCTGGGACTTTAATTGGTGCGATAAAGAGCTTTTCATGATCATACTTCAACACCAATACACCTCTAAGGCATCTACTATCTAGCTTTTGTAATTCACATACTAGTTTCAAATAATCAGAAACGCAGCTATAGGGTTATACGAGATTCGATCCCTATATAATCTTTCCTTTGTAATGGGCTTCATGCAGCCCAACAAGCAACAGCATCATCAGAACTGCGAAAGGCGTATGGCCCACCATAACGCAAAACCGACTATGCCCATTCTACATTCACAATAATCAATTCTCTAAACATAAAAGAAAACACAAGTTGGAAGGCAAAAAGGCAACTGATATCACCCCATTGATTACAGTGGTTACCATGACAACGTGCGCGTCATCGACAAAACGCGTGGCGTATCAGCAAAACAAAAACAACGCGAAAGAGTCTCTCTTGTGAACTGCCTGTGGATGCACACAACGAAGCAACTGGAGGGCCATGTCGTCGAAGATGTTCACTCAGTGGAGTCCTGAGGAGAAGGCCAAGCCCAAGACTATCAGCAAGAAGAGGTTGCCCTTCAAAGCGCCTTCACCGTTGCTGAAACGTAACGACCAGAAGCCCCTCAGTTTCTTTACCAAGCGCAGTTCAAGTTCGCTTGAAGAGAAGAAGAAACCTTTGGATTTCACAAAGGATTCAAAGCTCAATCGTTCACAGTCACTTCCTGAAAAGATCCCTCTTTTGAAAGCTAACAAGAGCATCCTGTCCTCCATGACTGATTCTACCTCCTTTCAGGAAATCGAGGAGATAGATCTGACCAACGATGACGAGCCTGAAATCAAGAACTTCAAGGTCTCCAAACTACCTGGTTCTCTGCTCCCATCAACACGACCAAACGCTCCACTGGTGAAGTTGAACAGTTTAGAAGGTAAAGGTCAACAGCGCTTCAATTTCGGCAATAAGGATCCACTCCCAAAGAAAAGACAGAATCCTTGGGACGCACAACCATTACTCAAGAAGAACCCAAGAATCAAGGAATCTAAGAGAGAGTCTCCAGCATATACCAACCACAATTTGGCCGCAATATCACTCAGTGATGAACAGAGACATGTCTTGGATCTTGTGCGTTCAGGAAAGAATGTCTTTTATACAGGTTCTGCAGGTACTGGTAAATCTGTGCTCCTTAAAGAGATAGTCAAGACGCTGAGAGCAAAGTATGGACACAAGGCTGTTGCAGTCACAGCTTCTACTGGTCTTGCCGCTGTTAATGTTGGTGGTCAAACTATCAACAGATTTTCATACATGGGAATTGGTGACAAGCATCCTAGTGTTTATGTCAATATGATCAAGAGGAAAGAGAAGGTCAGAGAGGCTTGGAGAATTACTAAAGTGTTGATTGTTGATGAGATTTCTATGTTGGATGGAAGATTCTTGGATAAATTGGATCAAGTTGCTAGAGGTGTTCGTCCTTCTACATCACAGCTTCCATTTGGTGGCCTTCAAGTCATTTTGACTGGTGATTTCTTCCAGTTACCACCTGTTCCTGACAGAAGTACAAACACCATGCAGTTCTGTTTCCAATCAAAGGCATGGAGCTACATTCATCATACCATTTTGCTTCACAAGGTTTTCAGACAGGCCGATTCCGAGTTTGTTGAAATCCTTAATGCTATCAGAGTTGCTGAGATCACGGATGAGATTGCTGAGAAGCTAAGTGCTCTAAGTAGAGAGGTTGTGTACGATGACGGTATCCTCCCAACAGAGTTGTATGCCACCAGAAACGAAGTTGAGAACTCTAACAACAGACGTCTTAGAGTCTTGCCTGGTCAATCAAAGGTGTTCGCTGCTATTGATACAGCTAAGAATGAACAGGAAGCCAAGATGTTGGAGAATACCATGGCTTTGAAATCTCTTGTTTTGAAAGAGGATGCCCAAGTGATGATGCTTAAGAACATCGATGAGGCCCTTGTCAATGGCTCAGTCGGAAAGGTGCTTGCTTTCCTATCTCCTGGATTACATATGAAATACCTCAGTGAGGTGAAGAGTCCTAAAGAGACATATGACGACGAAGAGATCAGAGATATGAGACTCATTTCCCGGTGTATGTGTGTTTCGGAGATACCAGCGGATGTACTCAAGGAGATTAACAGGATGGCACCAAAGAAGCAGGAAGCCATGATGAAACTTGCTCAAAGTGCAACCATGGACCATTCTGAAGCCATGCCAGTCATTTTATTCCCTGACATACCAAGAGTTATGATGGTTGAGCGTGCAGACTTCATTGCGGAGAAGACCGACACCGATCAGATTGTCAGATCTCAACTTCCGTTGCTGTTGTCATGGGCTCTTTCTATTCATAAGTCGCAAGGTCAGACTATTCCTCGTGTCAAGGTGGATCTTTCGAGGGTGTTCGAGGCTGGACAGGTGTACGTCTCTTTGTCCAGAGCTGTCTCGAAGGAGGCTCTCCAGATTGTGAACTTCTCCAGAAGCAAGATTCGCTGCAACCAAGACGTCAAGAAGTTCTATGAGAGCTTGGAGAAGTATTGACGTGACTTTATTGTTATTTATAGACAAAACCAACTCCTTAATAAAGGAAAACTAGACTGTTTATGGTTGTAAGAAGTGGAAGGATCATGTCTCAGAAACCGCGAACTGATGCGGCCCAAATTTGTTTCACGAAAGAAGGACGCGTCAACTACTCAACACACAACCAGGCCACCAAGTCAGCAAAGAAAGGGTTTTAAACAAACAGCAATGGCAGAGCCCGAGCGTCACACTTTTAACGTGTTCCACCAGGACTTCACCATCGACAAGAGGTTCGAGGTTATCAAGGAACTTGGCCATGGCGCTTATGGTATTGTGTGCTCGGCTCGTTACTCCGAAACACCAGACGTCAACGTGGCCATCAAGAAGATCACTAACATCTTCAGCAAGAAGATCCTCTGCAAGCGTGCACTTAGAGAATTGAAGCTCTTGAGACACTTTAGAGGCCACAAGAACATCACATGTTTGTACGATTTGGATATTGTTGATAAAGAGAAATTCAACGAAGTTTATCTCTATGAGGAGCTTATGGAGTGTGATATGCATCAAATCATCCGTTCAGGACAACCGTTGACGGATGCACATTACCAGAGTTTTATATATCAGATCTTGTGTGGTTTGAAATACATTCACAGTGCAGATGTTCTCCACAGAGATTTGAAGCCGGGAAACTTGCTCGTCAACGCCGATTGTGAGTTGAAGATCGCTGACTTTGGTCTTGCAAGAGGGTACTCCTCTATCCCAGAAAGAAATGCAGGATTCTTAACAGAATACGTTGCTACCAGATGGTACAGAGCTCCTGAAATCATGTTGAGTTTCCAATCATACACCAAGGCTATTGATATTTGGTCCGTTGGCTGCATATTGGCAGAATTGCTTGGAAGCAAACCAATCTTCAAGGGAAAGGACTATGTTGACCAATTAAACCAAATATTGTACATTGTTGGAACACCACCAGAAGAGACATTGACAAGAATTGGATCACAGAGAGCACAAGACTACGTCAGATCATTGCCATTCATGCCAAAGGTACCATTCAGTAAACTCTATCCAAACGCCAACCCAGACGCTCTTGATTTACTTGATAGAATGCTCTGTCTGGATCCTGCAAAGAGAATCACAGTGGAAGAGGCCTTAACACATCCATATTTGAAGGTGTGGCACGATCCTGGAGATGAACCAATCTGTCAGACCAAATTTGATTTCAGATTTGAAGAAGTTGATGATTTGGAGACGATGAGGCAGATGATTCTGGAGGAGGTTGCAGGTTTCAGAGAATACGTTAGAAAACCAATCGAAGAACAGAACTTGGAACTCACAAACCCACAAGCTGAGCAGCAAGCTGAAGATGAACGTAAGAGACAAGAAGAGTACATTCTTCAACAACAGCAACAGGAGCAACAGCAACAGCAACAGCATCAGCAGCAACAACAGCAACAACAACAACAACAGCAGCAACAATTCCAACAACAAGCATTCATGCAGCAAGGAGCACTACAGCAAGATATTCATGGTTCTTTCCAGTTCGAGCAGCAGATGCATTACCAACAACCATCACAACCTCAGTACTTTGATCAACAACAGCAGCAAGCATTGGAGAGTCCACAACTGGGAATCCCAAGTGGCCAATTCACTAATGACCTCCCACCAAGACCTCAAGAGAACATATACAACCAGGAGTTTGCGGGATTGGAGCAGGAGTTGGAATATGGCCTAGATGGTCTTCGCAGATGAAAGACGCGAGGGACCTATAACTATTGCATTCTCAAGTTTGCTGCTTAATCACTATTACAGCTTTAAAATTATTATAATGTCATGAATTGTTTTTTGATTTAAGGGTACTTCTACGTAGTTTCCATAACAACAAAACTAAAACGGTTAAATTATAACACGAGCTTAAACCTAGATCCTTCGTCAGCTGATTGAGCGGCGCTCTAACGTTTGGGTTACGAAGAAGACAAAGAGTCTAGGCAATTAAGTGCAAAAAGGACTGAAAAGACTAAAAAGTAGAAGTTAAAGTAAGAGACAATCAAATAATAGAAAAGGTAAGACAAAAAAATATCCGTATAGTAAAACAATTTTGGCTTCTTAAAAGTACACTGTGGAGATAACCAGCGTTATAGAGATCAACAAGAAGACTCCTTAAAGCGGTGCCTCAAACAAAACCCGGGATCCCATCCTTAAAATTCATCAGTAAAAGAAAGTAATAAAACGAAACTGCATACCCAGAAAATACCATGACCCTACCGTAAGACAACCCAACAAGCTCAAACTAGAGACTTAGATACCCTGCTGCTTCACAAGGGAAAGGTCAATGTTGTTGATAGCATCATCCTTTGGCGGATTTTGCTGAGCATTGGCAATTGCCTGGTTAACAACACTGTTACCCATCTGATACAATCCCTGTTGTGGGTAGCTCTGTGATTGACCCTGTTGTGGGATGGCTTGGTAGTGGGTGCCCATGTTTATTGGGAGACCTTGTTGAAGCAAAGATGGAATATTCTGGTCAAAGCTCTCCTCAACAGAACCCTTCAACTGATGAGCAGTCTGAGACTCTTGGTGCTGAGCTTGAGTTGGAGGCAAAGTTGTCTTGACCTTCTCCTCCCTCTTCATCTTTCTAGTTTCATTGTAGATGTCCTCTCTGTTGATGATAATATCCTTGAAGCTCTCCTTCAACATTTTTTCAATGACAAGTGGCTTGTTACCCTTGAGGTACAACTCACGGATTTGACGGTTGATTTCCGGGTTTCTTCTTCTGAGCATTGGGAAACTCTCATTGAGGTTCAACTTGTCATGGTTGTGGTCAGGGTTAGTGATTCTCAAGACCCACTTGACAATCTCTTCATGGTCATCCTTCTTGCAGTTGGCAACCATGGAGAATGGACAGTTGATTTTTCTGGTGGTCAACTTTCTCTTTCTCTCCTTGTCGTTGATGTTTCTCTTGTTTCTGTATGTTCCACCAAGCTCGCAAGTGAAGTAAATAGCCTTCTCGTTAGAATGGGAGATAACAATACCGAAACCGTTGTCTTTAGCATATTGGTGGATATATTCAACCAACTCGTCTCTGGATTGAAACTCCGTGCGAGGAAGAGACATTTGCTGCAACGATTGCGGTGCGCCTGGAGGGGCGAGATGGGTCCCCGGCTGGGCCTGGAGGTGCTGAGTGATCTGTTGAGCAGTCTGAGCATAAGTATTAGGATAGGAGTTTGCAATCTGTTGCTGTTGCTGCTGGAAATCCTGAGCGTACTGTGAGTTCTGTGCAAGATGGCGCACTTGCTCGTTGAGACGTTGTTGTGCTTGGGCTGCCTGGGCATTCTGGGCCTGCTGAGCCTGCTGCTGGTAGAACTGATTATGGGCAAGCTGCTGCTGAGCAAAGGCCTGCTGGGAGGTAGATGTCTGTGGCAAACCAACACTCTGGAGAGCCTGAGCAGCTGAGTTGACAGCGTTTGCTGCGGCGTTGGGGTCCAGGCTCATCGTTTACGGGAGGGTTGTTGTTGTTGCTAGGAGTTGAGAAACAGTGGGAGTATCGGTCAAAGTCAACAAAAGTCCTTGGATAAAGGTAATTGACCAAGAAATGGGAACAAAAGCGGTGTGGTTAGCGTACGGGTTGTAGTGGGTCAATCACTTCTCGAGTGACAGCGGTTGTGTCAAGCGTGTGTCCCGGTAGAGTCTTGTACCAGGTTTTGGATTGCGCACTCCTAGGATCGGGTGGCGCACACCTTTTTAAAAGTGAGAAAAATTTGCAGCGGGCAACAACTTCGCGAATTTTCTATTCCGTCACCGCAGCAACAAACCGCACCGGCTCTGGAATTAGCAACACCGCCGGGTAAGGTTGTGTTCCAAACTGGGTAATTACCCTTTCAAGGTGTTTCCTCCAATGTTTTCTTGATAAGAAGGTTTCCTGGTTAGACCATTACAAGCCGGTTCTCGCACAATAGAATGCACCCACAAGCGCCACAGAAGCATCACCGATAACACGGCGGCTAATAGCAGCGGCCTTTCTTACACTCGCTAAAACTTCTTACAGCCTTATCAGGCGCCATCTACTCGATCATTGGCAGTTGGCGCGCCATTTGAAGTGCTTTTTGAACCCCAGTCAGTTGCGCCACTCACAGACCAACCCGCATCAGCATTCTTTACATGTCAAGCAACGAAAAGGGCACACAGCCCTTAGGTCCAAGACTATTTTCGAGGGACAGATACATCCTTTCTTTTGGTGTTCTCATTGTGGCCCTCATCTATGGTTCGGGATTCCTCATAAGCTCTGTCACTCATCTTGTTGAGGCCACTTGCCAGCTGGAACATCTGCAGATTCTGGACCCACTTTCTCGCAAGAGTATCTCGGTTAATGACCAGCAAGCTCTTCTATCAGGAAAGAAGATAATTGGATTTGAGGAAACCAGAAACAAAACATTTACTCCAAAAACCAAGTCCATCCAATGGATCTCAGAACTCGACTCACTCACTAACGATAAGGGTACATATGTCACAGAAGACGATAGCCTCTACATAATTAAGTCCATTGAGGATGATAACTATGAGAAGATTTTGTACAATGGCTCCACAATCACATATGATGGAGAAGAGTACAACATTTCTCAACTTGTCGCCAGTCCAAACCTTGAGTATGCCTTGATTAAGACCAACGTGACCGAGCACTTCAGACACTCCACATTCAGTCTCTATTGGATTTTAAATGTTGAAGAACGTACAATTACCCCGTTGAATGATAAGAAGCTTTCTATTGCAATATGGTCTCCTACCTCTACTCATGTTGCATTTGTTCTCGACAGCAACGTCTTCGTGTATGATCTTTCTTCTGGTGAAACAACTCAAGCATCATTTGATGGAAGTGAGAGCATTTTCAATGGTATTCCAGATTGGGTTTACGAAGAAGAGGTTTTTGAAGGCGACTCTGCTCTCTGGTGGTCTCCTAAGGGTGAATATGTTGCATTTTTGAGAACGAATGACTCTCTTGTCCCTGAATACCCAATCACCTACTGGGCACAAGATGATTCTGCATACCCTGAATTGACAATCATTAAGTATCCAAAACCAGGATACGAGAACCCAAATGTGCAATTGGCCCTTTTCCACTTGTCCTCATCTGCAACAAAGTTTGTTGACTACTCTTATGATATCTTCACCGAAGTCATGTGGGTTGGCGACTCTCAACTCTTGCTCAAGTCCATTAATAGAGAGTCTGATTTTCTTAAGGTTGTCTTGATTAATGCCAATGATCTATCATTCGTCATTACCAGAGATGAAGTTACTGATAGCTGGTTTGAAATCACACACGACACGATGTTTATTCCAAAGTCTGATACCCGCGAGTTCGATGGATACATCGATACAATCTCTGTTGATGGATTTAATCATTTGGCCTACTACAGCCCACCAGAGAACCCAGAGCCAAAAATTCTAACCAAAGGTGAGTGGGAAGTTGTCTCTGCTCCAAGTGCCTTTGATCATTCTAGAGACTTGGTCTACTTCTTTTCTACTGAAGTGTCATCCATTGAGAGACATTTGCATTCTGTCAATTTGCATACTGGTGAGAAGCAAAAGTATACAGAGGGCGAAGGCTGGTATTCTGCCTCTTTCTCTACTGGTTCAAGATTTGTTTCGTTGAACTACAGAGGACCTGGCATTCCTAGTCAGAAGATGGTTGATCTTTACACAGGGGAAGCCAAGGTTTTGGAAACGAACAGCAAGCTGCATGAGTTGTTGGCCGATTACGAATTGCCCACTCTGAAGTATGGCGAGGTTGATATTGGAACTGCTGTTGTTAACTACGTTGAGAGACTACCACCAAACTTCGATGACGAAAAAGTGTACCCTGTGCTCTTCTTTGTGTACGGTGGCCCTGGAAGTCAACTGGTTACCAAATCCTATGAATTCAGCTTCCCAGAGGTTGTTGCATCGCAGTTGGATGCCATCGTTGTTACTGTGGATGGTCGTGGTACTGGCTTTAAAGGCCGTCAGTTCAGATCACTTGTGAGGGACAACTTGGGTCACTATGAGGTTATCGATCAGATTGCCGCGGCCAAACACTGGGGAGCTAAGCCGTATGTTGATGAATCCAGAATTGCTATCTTTGGTTGGAGTTATGGTGGATACATGACTTTAAAGACACTTGAGGCAGATGCTGGTGAAACCTTCAGCTATGGTATGTCCGTTGCTCCTGTTACTGACTGGAGACTCTATGACTCTGTCTACACCGAGAGATACATGCACACACCGCAGAACAACCCAGACGGTTATGCGGAGGGAATGGTACACAACGTCACACAGATTGGCAAGTGTAAAAGATTCTTACTCTGTCACGGTAGTGGTGATGACAATGTGCACTTCCAGCATTCCGCCAAGTTGTTGGACAAGTTTGACTTGGAGGAAGTTGAGAACTACGACTTGCATGTCTTCCCAGACTCTGACCACTCAATCCGTTACCACAATGCCAACTCTATAATTTACAACAAGCTTCTCTTGTGGTTAAAGAGGGCATTTAATGGTAATTACCTTTAGATAAGGTTGAATATACATAACGTTTAAGATTTTAGTCAGCCTTATCTCATCGGCCGTAAGCCATTCGCGGCTAAACCCCGCGACTGCGACGTGTTAACATTTTTGACACATTTTGACACGTAAACATTCATTTGTTCCCACATTTCTCGTGATTACAGAGGCTACTGTTCGTATAGTTCCCATTTATCACATACTATGATGAAGGCATCGCCAGACCAACGGCCGCACTGGGCCATTACGGCAGTCATTGGGCTGATATGTCTTCGGATAGCACTTTTCTACTTCAAACCAGAGGAGCTTACACGGCAGCAGCGTCCTCATCGTCGTACGGTGTTGAAAGAGGGAGATGGTGATGATCACTTGCTCGATAGACGGATTGGTGAAATGGAGGCGACCCACGATGCGTATGAGTGGCAAGAAGAGGAGATGTTCATACGGTTTGAAAGCGGGAGCCATGATACCGGGGTTGGATACTACGCCATGAAGCATGGATCCCAATACGTCAAGAAGTACACTGAAGATGCTTCTTTTAATGAAGTTTTGTTTGAAGGCGAGACATTGAATGTTGATGGAGAGGAGCATGAGATTAATGAAGCTATCGTGAGTCCTGATTTGAAGTATTTGTTGATGTTGACTCACGAGGGAGATAGCTCCTGTGGCTACTATTGGCTTTGGGACTCCGAAATCATGAGTGCAAGACTCTTGAGCCAAGAGCGTCTGTGTAAACCAATGTGGGCTGACCATTCAAATGCTATCTTGTTCTCAAGGGCAGAAATCAGCCGGGATGAAGTGTATTTCTATTACACGGAACGTGGTCAGCTTGTCCATCACCACAAGTGATTGTTATGACTCCCTCTTTTATGCTTACGACCCCCATCATACTTTTTTTGTATATTTATTTCCTGGACACGTTCAATTCTGATAAATAGTACTACACTTTCAACTTGGTGAAGTCAGTTCCGCCTGTGTGTGGAACCTGTAGCCAGTTCTTGCGGTCATACTCTGCAGTTCCATCAATAACATGGAAGGCATACGCATATCTCGATTTGCCACTCAGATTGAGGTTCGATCTGTGTAGTACCGAATTATGAATGAGAATCAAGGAACCCGCCTTACAGGTCAACAGTTTGTACTCATCCTCGGTATTGGTGTAGGGGTCCTTATCGGCACCGCCGATCCATTCGAATCCTGTACCACCGCCTTCCCTGCGCACAAATCTCTTCACAATTGGTGTTGTCTTCTGTGAACCAGGCAAGTAGCTCAAACATCCATTTTCAGCAGTGCAGTCCTCCAAGGCAAACCAGAAGCCCACGGCTGTCTGTGGCGTTGTGTATAAGAACACACCATCCTGGTGTGAAGGAACTTCGCCACCAATCTCCGGCTGCTTGCAGATCACCATACTCTGAAGCACTCGTGGGTCTTCAAAGCCAAGCTTCTGCACAATTTCTGAAGTCTTGTCGTTGATCGTCTGACTCTTAAAGAGGTCGTCAACCATGTGAAGACCGTGGCCAAACTTGTTGATGCTCTTTTCCTTCGGCTTAACGAGTCTATTCTGTTCATCAAAGGCATTTGGTTCAAGGAAGAAAGACACCTTATCACTGGACTCCAGGAAATAAGCATCACCGACGTGTTCCTCGCCCTTTGTTCCTGTTGTGAACTTGGTGAGCGGGTGCGTGGAGATGTCAAAGCTGTTAATGAGGTCGTGCGTGCGGTGAAGCAGCTGTTCCACCTCAGCCGAAGACAAAAAGTCTGGGAGGCAGAGACAACCCTCTTTGTTGAATTGGTCTACTTGTTCCTTTGTCAGTGTGAATGTCATCGTGGTTGTGTATCTTGCGGTTGTATACAGATCTGAGTGGGAAGCGTACAATTTTGAGAAAGCTTATCACTCGGCAAAGTGGCAGCCCTCGGCTCAAGATTCCTCGACCGGCACGGCTTACTCATCCGTATTGCTGCCGCTGCTTTTGTGACATCCATTACACAATTCTCAGATGTTAAGCGACTGGAAGAAACTCTCTCCTCTGCTACCCCTAGATTCGTGGATAAAACGATCACTATAAGGGTCTTTGACCCATCGGTCGAACCCGTGGTCGTAACGTGACAGCCCTTCAGGTCGGACCAATCTGTCCAAATTAACCCGGATAACAGAGCGGTCCACAATGTCAGTATCAAAGTCGAAAGAAGTACATGTTTGAGAGAATACTTGTATGTCCACTAGATGAAAGCGGCCAATAATAGCATCCCATAGACGATATCCAGTCCTTATCTGCTTCTTGTACCTTGGTTTTAAGACCGGTGCTTGGAACGACACGTGTGTCAACACAGGGAACATGTCTTCTGAGAATCGGATAATGGCTTCTCCTTTAGGCACAAGACTTGGTATCCTTGTCACATCCAGTCGAAGGTAGACCAGTTTAGGAAACTTTGGCTTGATCCGTCTGTAGGTGGGGTTCCTCTGGTAGGTGGGCTCAAGGAATTCCAGAAAGTATCCCATTACAGTAAGCTTTTTACAGCTTTCTGGAATTCTTTCAGCAGGCACAGAGCTAGGTTTATACTTGTTTTGTTTTAACTCTTTCTGAAAATAAATATATGGGGACTCAAGTTGCACGAATGTCAAATCTTCCAGCTCTGACCTCGTAAAGTCAACGGTTCTCTGAAAACTCGTCCCAAGATTATTCTCTGCCTTTCCACACACTATAAGACAGAACGACTTTAAGGATGGTGTAACAAGTAGAACATCATTCTGGACCCGGTTGAAGAACATCTTTAAAGTTTGTAGGTTGGGGCACAGCACCGGCTCAGTAGGCCTGACAATATCTTGACGTCGTTCTCTTCCACCCAACCAGGAGAGTTCAATTGCTGAATCAAATCTTGTACAGTACAAGACGTCTTGTGGAATACCTCTGAAAATAAAACGGTTGAAGCCCGCTGTAAACCACATCATTTGTTGGCCCTTGTGAAGAAGAGGGTGTCGTGATCCAATGCACAAGTCCCTATAGTAATCGTAAATCCACCAACCACGGTTATCCATGATAAAAACAGAATCAGTCCCATTCTTCTGAAATGCACATTCAAATAATCTGCCATTAATCAATGGAAATCTCCCATTAAAGCTTAGGGTGAGAGAATTTGCCATTGGGCAGTGTATCTGATAAGCGTTCCTTGATATCTTCACCTCAGTATCCACATAACTTCGCACACATTCTCGATCTTCCACATAGAACAAAAGGCGGACATGTTGAGCTTTTGTCAACAATCGAGCATTCCATGGTGTCGCACTCATATTTTCCATTTGTGCTGGGTAGATATCTGAGCTTTGGGAAAGCCATGCATCAAGTCTTTTACTGCTCATTGTGACCGAAGTACTTCCCGGCGCCCACCCACCACTAACCCTATGGTATCTTCTAACCCTGTCAAACATTACCATATCAAATCCATGTGTGAATGGATTATCCAAGGTGGTTGAGAAATCAATTATTGGACCAATCTGAGTTTGCAGGTCATGAAGGTGACGGAAGTAGAGACACTCGTGGTTGCTCACTGCCAACTCGTGGGTTCCCGCCTTACCGTAGTAGTTGGAGAAACAAAAGAACTTTATTGGTCTTTCCTTCAGACCATCATCATATGAGTATCCGCCATACTCCTTTAAAGAAAGCCAAGGTATGTCTTCACATGGCAGCAGCCTGTGTGGATTTTCCGGGTCGTCGGTAACCAAGAGTGTCAGGGAGGAAAGCTCCGGCGCCCCTTTGTATACTGATACTAAGTCATCCACAAACTCAGAGTTGTGGACCTCACAAAGGGTTATCAGGTATTCTAATGTCAGTATAAGGGCTGAGCTTGGTAAGGAGAGGAAAGAGACGTTTTTTGGTGCTTCTTGCACGACGTTTGGGAAATACTTGTGTAACACCTCTTCTTTGGTGTACCTTCTGCGGGTTCCGAAGAAGGATTCCAGGGACTTTATTAACGACATTATAGTACAATGATTCACTTGAGCGTTGGTTGTAGAGTATTGATGGCCTCCAGTGGTCTTCATTTGATGAAGCTGATGGTTTTTTTTTTAATCGCTCGCATATTTATAACGTCGTTACAGAAAAGACATTAGATTGAGAGGTTTTAGGCCTATAGCAAGCAAGCAGCTAGTACACGCTCTCGCCAGCCGAAGACAATTGTACTACCTCAGTCGGGAAATATATAGTGTAACTTTGAGCTATGAAATGCTGTACGACTGCACGGATCTTAGCCGTCACTGCTTGTCTAGTCTAGCTTTTGCGGCATTGGGTTACCAACAAACGGCACGGCTTACTCATCCGTTTCGCTACTTTTGTTACATGAATTATACAATTCTCAGATGTTAAGCGACTGGAAGAAACTCTCTCCTCTGCTGCCCCTAGACTGATGGATAAAACGATCACTATAAGGGTCTTTGACCCATCTATCGAACCCGTGGTCGTAACGTGAGAGCCCTTCAGGTCGGACCAATCTGTCCAAATTAACCCGGATAACAGAGCGGTCCACAATGTCAGTATCAAAATCAAAAGAAGTACATGTTTGAGAGAATACTTGTATGTCCACTAGATGAAAGTGGTCAATAATGGCATCCCATAGACCATATACAGTCTTTCTCTGCTTATTGTACCTTGGTTTTAAGACCGGCGCTTGGAACGACACGTGTGTCAACACAGGGAACATGTCTTCTGAGAATCGGATAATGGCTTCTCCTTTAGGCACAAGACTTGGTATCCTTGTCACATCAAGTCGAAGGTAGACCAATTTAGGGAACTTTGGCTTGATCTGTCTGTAGGTGGGGTGTCTCTGGTAGGTGGGTTCAAGGAATTCCAGAAAGTATCCCATTACAGTAAGCTTTTTACAGCTTTCCGGAATCCTTTCAGCAGGAACAGAGCTAGGTGTATACTTGTTTCGTTTAAGTCTCTTCTGATCAGTTAGCGGGTCAAGTTGGACGAATGTCAAATCTTCCAGCTCTGACCTCGTAAAGTCAACCGTTCTCTGAAAACTCGTCCCAAGATTATTCTGTATCTTCCCACACACTATAAGACACAACGACTTTAAGGATGGTGTAATAAGTAGAGAGTCATACCCCGGGTGGTTAAAGAATATCTTTAGCGTTCGTAGGTTGGGGCACAGCACCGGCTCAGTCAATGGGTCCTCAATTTTACGTCTTCCACCCAACCACGAGAGTTCAATTGCTGAATCAAATCTTGTATATTGCAACACGTGGTCTGGGATATTTCTGTAAATAAAACGCCTGATGCCCGCTGTAAATGTCAACATTTGTTGGTCCTTGTGAAGATGATCGTATGGGGAGAATCGGCGATAATTATAATAGTAATCGTAAATGCACCAACGACGGTTATCCATGATAAAAACAGAATCATTCCCATTCTTCGGAAATGCAAATTGAAACAACTTACTATCTATCAAAGGAAATTTTCCATTGAAGCTGAGGGTGAGCGAGTTTGCCATTGGACAGTGTATCTGGCAAGTGTTCTTCGATATCTTCACTGTATATCGACCCTCAAGAGTTTGCACACATTCTTGATTTTCGACATAGAAGAACAGACGGACATGTTGAACCGTTGTAAACAATCGGACATTCCATGGTTTTGAACTTATATGTTCCAATTGTGCTGGGTAGATATCTAAGCTTTGGGAAACCCATGCATCAAGTCTTTTACTCTCGCTTGTGACCGAATAACTTCCAGGCCACCCACCAATAACCTTATGGTATCTTCTGAGATCGTCAAACATTACCATATCGAAGCCATTTGTGAATGGATTATCCAGAGTTGTTGAGAAATCAATTATTGGACCAATCTGAGTTTGCTGGTCAAGGTGACGGAAGTAGAGACACTCGTGGTTGTTCACTGCCAACTCGTGGGTTCCCGCCTTTCCGTAGTAGTTGGAAAAACAAAAGAACTTTATTGGTCTTTCCTTCAATCCATCATCATACGAGTGGCTACCATACTCCTTTAAAGAAAGCCAAGGTATGTCTTCACAAGGCAGAAGCCTGTGTGGATTTTCCGGGTCGTCAGTAACCAAGAGTGTCAGAGAGGAAAGCTCCGGTACCCCTTTGTATACTGATACTAAGTCATCCACAAACTCAGAGTTGTGGACCTCACAAAGGGTTATCAGGTATTCTAATATCAGTATAAGGGCTGAGCTTGGTAAGGAGAGGAAAGAAACGTTTTTTGGTACTTCTTGCACGACGTCTGGGAAATATTTGTGTAACACCTCTTCTTTGGTGTACCTTCTGCGGGTTCCGAAGAAGGATTCCAGGGACTTTATTAACGACATTATAGTACAATGATTCACTTGAGCGTTGGTTGTAGAGTATCGACGGCCTCCAGTGGTCTTCATTTGATGAAATGATGGTTTTTTTTTTAATCGCTCGCATACTTATAACGTCGTGACAGAAAAGACGTAGAGATCATTGAGAGGTTTTAGGCCTATAGCAGGCAAGCAGATAGTACACGCTCTCAACATCCGACGACAATTGAACTACCTGAGTCGGAAAATATATAGCTTAACTTTGAGATATGAAATGCTGTACGACTGCACGGATCTTAGCCGTAATCTATAGAGTTTGCAGCACGGAGTTTGCAGCACGTACTGTGGTCTTGCACGTCCGCTTTCTCCAGTTAGGACTAGTTACAGTGTGTCCCTCACAAAGTCATTGGTTAAGTCATAGATTTGTTCCAAAATTTATGAAGATTCTTTGATCGCCCCCAATCTGTCAAATCTAACAGGCTTTAGTGTTCTGATCCGCGGGAGGCGTGCGAGGTCAATTCGGCCAAAGGTGGAAGACATTCCGGTCTCGGGAAGTTGTCAATAGAAAAGGACTGCTGCCTGTGGTGATGTCAACACTGTTTACTATGCAGAAGATTGCACTGAAGAAGGAACGTTCTACCCTCTCTGGCATTAGGAGCCCGGAGATTGGAGCTTGACAGGCCCGCAACTCGCTTATCATCTTCGTTACTGAAGATCGCCACCGTCACCCAACTCGCTTCGCCCATCTCTCTGACGTTTCACACTCCTTCAATACTACATTACATAGAATACCGAATGCAGATGTTAACTAGAACGTGCGACGAAGACCGCCACAAAGTCGAGCGCCACAAAAGGCCCCTCCCCGCAACAGGGGAAACCCGCGGCTCTCTCTGGGGTCGCGTCCTCCTCAGCGGTAAACAATCTTCGTTCTCCCTTGGATTGGCCATTAACACTGCTCTTCGTACACCTTACCAGTGACTTCCCCTAATCAATATATGATCAATCATCAAGATGTACTCTATCAAGGCCGCCATCATCTTGGCAACAGCTTTGGGCGTTGTCGCTGAGCGAAACGCTACAACATTAGAGCAATCAATCATTTCATCCAACAAATCGGCCACATTATCCACTGAGATATTTCAACACTCATCTCAATCCAGTATGCCTACTGACAAGTTCTCTATGCCATCCATTTTCAACGCCACGGCAAGTCCATACAATGCCTATGATGTTCCAAAACTGCTTGACTTGATCAAAGACATCTCCACTCTCCTTGAAGAGAACCAGGATCTCATTCTTGCCATATCTGTAACCAATAAGACGTCACATCGGGTATATCCAGAAATTAAGGAAAGAATCATTCGGAATATATCAAGTCTTTTTGGCCAGGATGTGATCGATACCAGAGTTGAGTCTTCAAGCAATCACACATCCAGCAGTGATAATTCAGTTGATCAAGAGGATCCCCGAGTACAAATCACTATAGTGGTACTGCTTTCTATCCTGCTAACCCTGATGCTGATATTTATTGGATTTATGGCATTCAGGTTGATGGTATTGAGCGTCAGTAAGAAGGTCGTGGAGTATCTGAATACACTATTGGATGACGACCACATTGAGCTGGTGAAAGCTATCAACACTTGTTTCGTTATACCTATCATACTGGTCCTATTTGGAGCTATTTGGAAGCTCACAGATGCCAAGCTTCAGAAATTGGTTGTTGGAACTGTTTATGGTCTAATTCTGGTGTTCCTTTCAGGGACACTAGTTCTCATTGTGGCGGTTAAAAAAGCTAACCATAACGTTGCAGTTCAAGCAAATAGAGTCTTCTTTCGAGTTGGATTTTACCAAACTGTTATTGTGATCCTCATTGGATGCATTGTCAACTGTTTTCTGGGGCCTTCGGGTTTTACGTATATGATTGGTGCTATCGTTGTGTGTTTGTTGTTCTTTTTCTGGTGCGTATACATTGATCGTCGTACGTTGTTTATGCCATGATCATGAGTCTACTTAACTATTCTAACGATGTCTAGATATATCAAGAGTATCACAGAACGTAACCATTGTTAATTTGAGAGATTTGTAGCGGAATCGTTTCTAGAAAAGTTAACGTATGTTTGAGATGGCACACACGTAATATGCATGACGTACCTATTAACTTGCTAATTCAACGAACCTACAACTGGAATTTCTAGCTCGAGATCAGGAAATAACATCATTAATTACTGTCTTGAGTCTGTGATCTGATCTTTCAACTTCTCATCCCAGTCCGCTCTCAATTCCTCAATGTACTTAAGGAAATCCTCCGCACCTGTTTTTTCGACATCTTGCAGTTTGATGTATTCACTGCCGTCTCGGTAACAAGCAGACCCATATTTCACATACTGTTTTTCGAAATGTGGGTTAGCCAACTTAGCAGCGTATACAGGAGCATTGGCACCTGTGTAACCAGCGATGTTAACCCAAGGGGATCCAAGCATACGGGCAAGGTAGAATATGAATAGCATTCCGTAGTAAGTAACGACATTGAGAAACTTGAAGTAGGAGAAAGAGGTGAAAATACCAGGTTGGACAAGGTATTGTATAACACCACTCTCTCGTAGTTTCTCAAACGTCGCTAGATGTAGCAAATCGATCTCCCGTTTGGATCCCTCATACGATGATTTGGACTTGAGCAACTGGAGGTCATCGAAGGATAGGTACTTCGGATCAGACATGATAGAGGACACCCAAACAATGCGTCCCTTAGCCTCTTCAAGTAATGGCAACAATCTCTGGATAAGGAAGTATGGGCCAAACACATTTGCCTGGAAAACCAAACCCATACCGTCCTGTGATTTGACTCCAACACGCTGGATCTTGTACTGTGGGTCTGTGGCACCCTTCACTGGATTAGCACAAAGTTCCTTCATAGCCCCAAACCAGTCGATGCCGTCAAACACTCCCTGTGCAGAGTTTGCAAAGAAATAATCGAGCTTTTTGTACTTCTTGGTCAACTCGTATGCGGCATTGAGCACGGAAACCATGTCCGTGAAGTCAACAAGGACATAATCAAAATCGACAATTCCTTCACGGTTAAGACCCTCAGCATACTCCTTGATAGTGTCCACAACCTCACGAACACGTGGGAGGGTTCTTGACGTGACAATAATAGTGATTCGTGTATCATCAAGTTCCGACTCTATGAGTCTGTATGCGATGTTCATACCCAGATTGGAATTTGTGCCTGTGATCAGGGCAACCTTTGATTCTGGAGCCATTGTGAGCGGATGGGAGTGGAGGGTCCCTGTTAGTTAATTGGTTGAATCAATTGCCAAAGGGAAGAAGGGATAAAAGGAGGTCGTTCCCATCAACGCACCCTCGTTTAGACTCGATCTTTTGCGGGAATTTACACGCGCGAAACTGACAGTGGTACGGGCCACATAGGAGCTGCCTACAATACAAAAAGAACTCTTAGTAAAGTCGTATCACATTAAAAAACGATGTCAAGGTCATCTCCAGACGGCTATTCTTCCGTTTATATCACCAGCAACAATTTCAACCTTTCCAATCTTAATGTCATCATAGTTCGTGTAGCTCTTTAAGTATCCCTCCACGATAGTGATCTCATTGCTCTCAAACGTGGCATCCTTAGCATTACCAGCAAACTTGAGAGATTTTATCTCATTCAAACACCATCCTTCAGTGGTGATGAGTACTTCGTCCATTTTAATCTCTCCAGATGTCCAACCAGTGAGCACAATGGCTTCGTGAGACCAATGCTCATGACTCTCAACGTTGTTGATCTTGACTGTCGAAACTGTTCTTGGATTGGCTAAGTTCAAAGCAGAGATGGTGGCATTGGTATCAGAAGTCTTCTTGCAAATAAACTCACCATTAATAGTGTATAGTGTGACTTCGTTGGCAGTGGATGTTGCAATCACACCAGTATCGTATGCAACAGCAACATGTTCTGCATCATCACGGATCTTTCTGATGAACTGGCTTCTTGCCAAATCCCAAACGTAGCAGCTACCTTCTGTGTCCAAACTCACCAATACGTTAAACTCCGGTGATACAACAAGCTCCTTGATTGGGTGTGAATGCAATCTCAATTGTGCTTCAAAGTCCAACACTTCTTCAAAGCCCTTAACATAGACGACGTATCTCCAAACATGAATGACACCACTGCGAGAACCCGTAACAAATATCTCATCATCAACTCTAGTCAATGCTGTAATATCTTCATCATGTAGTCTCTCGAATGTCTTTCTGTTGATCATAATAGAGCCCTTGTGGTCTTCAGGCTTGATCTCAATATCACCACTCAAGTACAAGTTTGGATATCCTCTCCAGAAAGCATCACCAGCGTTATCTGAATGGGTCTTAAACTGCAAGTACCGAATAGCTTCTTTGAACTTGGTCTGATACATCAAAAGTGGAGTCTTTCTCACTTTCTCTAGGTCCAAAGTTAGAGAATCAATCACCTCACGAGCCGGGTGTGGCTTGGGGAATAACTGCATTGGAGTCTGACCAAAGTTGTGGATGATACCTGTGATGGAACGTTTTTCAATCTCATCATCAATAGAATCCAAATCAATTGCACCATGGTAACTGAGATGGTTGAAAACATTAATAGCCTCGACGGCGTTTGGGCCCAACTGTTTGAATCCAAAGATCAAGTCAATCCACTCATGCAAGCGTGCTGACACATATGGACTTTCCAACGCTTCTCTATTCTTAGCAATGAAAATCTTTGGGTCGCCTTTAGCCCAAGGAGGTAGGACGACATGACTGATCTCTGTGCCATCCTGGAGTTTACCAAAATCATAGCCATTGATGTTTGTAAGGAATTCTGGAAGGAAGAAGAACTCCGGAATCAACTCCCTCACATCAGTAGTATTCTCCTTTGATGAAGATCTCCATGCCTTTTCAATGGAATAGAAAAGACGGTCAGCATGGTCAAACTTTCCACCTTGAAGAAGCAAATAAGATTGCACAAATGGCTCCAGGCGGATCAAAAATGAGGCCACAATCATAGCAGAAGAGTAGTGGGTACCGTAGTGGAATGGTGGAGCATCATCATCTTGCAAACTCTGTAACGCCTCGTATCTGTCCTTGAATTGCTGTGCTCTCTGTGGAGATTGTGCACCCATAGTCTTGGAGAGGTCTCTGTAAGATTTTGGATCTGTCAAGTCAAGCTCTTCAGATGTGTAGTCTGCAATTACCCAAGGGAGCACCGGATACTGTGTCAAGTCATTAAAAGTTCTTCCAGCAAGTGTGTTGATGATCATCAAGTAGTAGAAGTTGGACATCTCACCATTCTGCCATTTCTTAGTTGCCTCAAGCGTGTTCAGATATTCCGATCCAAAGACACTAGCCAACTTGGTTGTGAAGTTTCTTGGAGTGGCACCAAAGTTGCCACTTGAGACATTGTCTTTCTTCAACACGTTGGAGAGATCGTTGTCGATATTGGAGTTCGTAGCAACAGCAGAGAGCTTTGAGAAGATTGCGTCACGTTCTTTGGATCTGATGCAGGTTATCAAGAAACTCAGACCATTACTAAAGAATAACTCGAGTGCAACATCACGAAGCAAAAACTGTCTCTTGGTGACAGACGTCAACTTGTAAAGCTCCCAGGACTGGACAGTATGGAGTGTGGTGGAAGCCTTCGGTGTGCTCTTAGGTCTTGACTGGCCAGTAATCAGCATGACACTTGGGTCTCTCTTGTCTTCTGGAGCATCATTTATCTCCACAATCTCATCAGTCTCTGCCTTATGGAAGTAGTTTTGGATCAAGTAAACGTGGCTCTGGCCCAAAATCAAGATACCCTCATTAATTTCAAGACCAACAACCTCACTAACATTCCAAATCTCTGATATCTTATCGCCAGGGAACAAACTCTTCAGAACCTTTCTATTCCTGTCGTTATAATTGCTCAATGAATCATCAATGACATCACTTTCAATCAACTCAAAGGAGTTCAAACTCAACGACTCAATTCTTGGGTGATCATTTGCATCTGTACCATTGACCTTCTTTGTTGGAACGTCGACGTTATACTTCAGTTTCTGATCCTTCTCTAAATCATCGTATGGCAATAGTCTCTTTCTGATTCTGTCAATACCTTCCATGGAATCAAGTGTCCAAACAGAGACAGCAATTTCATTAGAGAAATGGAAAGCAAGACGTTTCTTTGCTTCAAGCTTCAACTTGTTGTACAGCGTGATGTCATATTGGACGTTATCCTGCTGATCTTGCAAGAATCTCGCCAAACGTGTAGCCTCATTGTGAACCACCTTCAACCGAAGCATTTCATTATCATCTTGGAGAAGCTTGTACAACGAGTCAACACTCTCATACTTGTTCTTGATCATCTTGTCGTGTCTTCCAAATAATTCCGTGATCTTCTCTTCAACAGAAACAGGCTCTGATTTGGTGAACTTTCTGTTGATCTTGGCACCTATTGACTCCAAGTGGTTATCAAAGATCTGGCCAAGCTTGGCATTAGACATGACTTCCGAAATGACATCCTCGTCATTCATAGTCATGATACGATCCAAGAACTTTGCCACAGATGAGAAGTTTCTGAATGTGATGGAAGAACAAATAGAAGACAGATCATCATGACGGTGCATCAACATGATTCTCAACAAGTTGAATGCCAGTGAAGAGACACTAGGGCTGGTAGTCGTTCCAACCCTCAACAAAAGACACAAGAGATAAGCAACACCATCATTAGTCAAGCTCTCGTTGATGAAGAGACCTTCCTGATGGAACATCAGCATTGCCAAAAAGTTCTCCTGTTGTTCTTCAGACTCTGAATCCTTCAAGACGTAGACCAGAGTGCTAACAATTGGTGTGATGTTCTTGTTGAGCTGCAAGTAATGTGTGTTTTTCAAGCTCTTTCCAGCTTTCTTATAACCCTCCAATATACTTAGCACAACAGAAAAATAGTTGAAGTAATCTTGAGAGTTCCATTCAATGGTTAAGAGTTCAGTTTGAAGTAAGTTCAAGAAGACAGCAATGTTTGTAAAGTTCAGAGAGTCGGTTTGTAGAAGGATCTCAAACTCCGAGGAAAACTCCTTCAAATGGACAAGAACCTTCGGGAACACAAGGCACAAGAAAATGGCATGGATAGCAGAAGCAGTACTCTCATCTCCTTCTTGCAATATACCAGAGATGTATGACTCCACAGACTGGGCATCATTCTTCATCAATTTAGAGACAACAACAGAAGATAGCAGCTCAACAACCTTTTGAGAGAAGTCAAAGTAGATGGTCGTGTTCTGAGGTTTGGTTAACAAAACAACCATATTGCATAATTTTCTCAAGAATACTCTATCTGTTCCAAATGTTTTCAAGAAGTTAGGAATGTGCTCAAATGCCTTCGTTACAAAGCCGACATATGAATCCATTAGTGTAATAATAGAAGCATGGCTCTCATCCTGGAAGATATCATTAAGGACAGTCCACTCAAGAAGATCTAAGATCACATAGTGTAGCTCTGGAATTGTAACATTCTCTAGCGTAGCCAAGCTGAGTGGTTGAGCAAGAGTCTGGAACTTGTGATCATACTGGTAATGACCGAAAGAACCCTTAATCAAGATGTTCACCTCCACAAGATCAACCTTTGCATCTCTCATACATGCCAGAATGATGTGTAGACCATTGTTCTTCACAAAGAGATCATATGACTTCTTGACCATAAGGAATATCTTGATGAGTAGAGTGAGTGAGTAATCCACAATGGTTTTGTTCTTACTGCCCAACTGCATGAGAAGTAGCACGTATTTGATTGAGACCGATCCAAATAGTTTCTTCCAGTAAGCTGCATTTGTGAAGAAAGGGTCAAGCGCAGCCTCAGCTAATACTTTGAGGCCAATAATACCGTTGGTCACATTGCCCTCGTTCAATGAGTAGACAATGAACGATGATAGTGACTTCACTGTATCCGATGTAAGGTTGGCACGTAGTAAGAGAACAAGTGAGTTTTGGAGCTTCTCGTGCATCTTCTCTGGGAAGAATCCATGTGTCAGATATGTAAGTAGCCTTCTCACAATCTTCAGCTTCTTCAATTTCAAAATATTGAAAGCATTGTACTTGCACTCTCTCGTGAAAACTGATATTTGGAACAACAAGAACTCGATTATCTCAAGGTCACCCTGTGTTAGCTCTCCAGATACAGGTTTCCATAATTGTAGGTCCAGAATGAGCGTGTCGTAAGCAACAATATTGTTGATCACAGAGTTAAATGGCGAGTCGAAGTTGTAACCAACAAACTTCAACAAGGTATCAAGAAGTTCAACACCAAACAAAAGCTTTGAGTCTGACTTCTTGAATTTGAGGAGAGTAGTGAAAGTAGAGTAGCCATTGGTAGATTCAACTTCACGAATAAACTTCCAGTTACTATTGATAACTTTGAGCCAGAGCTCGGTGGCATCTTGGATAACCTGGACTGATTTCGCCGTCTCAATGATTTGGTATATCAATGCAATTGGTGCAATAGAATACAAGACTTCAGAGATATCTTGAGATCTGTAGAAATTGACTTTTCCCAACAAGATAGCCTTCGATGAAAACAATTGCCTGTGATGAATCTGGTATTCATGGCCTGAGAGGACAGAGTCTCCGTTGAACAAGAGTAACACTTTGTCCTTTGGTAACCTCAAGTTCAAGTTGTGTGTATCCACCTCACCTTCAATATTGTTCGTCATCTCTAAAAGCTTGAGGTTGAACATCGTTCTATCATGGTAGTTCAAGAATCTCAGCAAGTTCTCATCCTGATAGAAGCCATAGTAGTGCTTTCCCATGAAATATGAGAGAGCAATCCACTCATAAGACTGAACTCCAGAGACAAAAAGCACATTAGTGAAATACATATCACATGTCTTGGAGCCAATTGTTATCATGTCATTCTGGGCTTCGCCTTCGGAGGTGAACTCGCCATCTAAAGAGAATGGGAATGGACATCTCACGTTCTGAATGTAGTCACCATTCACAAAGAGTCTGAGTTTAGCCCTTGATTTTTGCCCGCTGCTCGAAAGATCATGCTGGAGTGTGATGTGGTAATACTCTTCCTGTTCAAGGGAGAATGATTCGAAACGATCAAGGTAAGAACCTCTATCGTATACTGCGAACTTCCCCCCTTCGATTCTGAGCTTCACTTTATCTGCAATAGATATTACATCAGAGTCTGAAGGGTCACTCAACTTGACCCATGCTTGTGCTGTGTATCCTCTCAATCTATTTGTAATGGGAATTGGGAGAGATATTGATGAATGCTTCAGATGGAACTCTGTGGTATTTGGCTTATCAAGAAGTGAGGAGATCAACGAAATGTATCCATTATGAGCCATCTCCTTATCCAGATCAAGTGCAGACTTCATAATGCGTAAAAGGTGTTCAGCATTGATGTGGAGATCGATCAAGATAGTCTTAATCAAGTCATTGCTGTCCTCATCAGGGGATGGCCCATGCTCAAGGTGATCAACAATGACATCTGCCAAAAGCGTGCACTCAGCAAGCGCGCACTTGTTGAGTCTTGATAGATCCAATAACTTTCGTACTGTAACAAGGCATAAGTATGTCAATTCTGGTTTCTCTTCCTCTAATGCGAGCTTCAATGCTGCTGCGATACAAAGTGGATGTTGTAAGTCTTCAACGCCTTCACACTCATCAAGCAAGTCATCAATGAGCTTCGGGGCGGAAACCCTTGAATCATCCATAGCATCAACTCGTGATACTATTTGAGATACATTAATCTCATCAAGGGTCGGTGATGGGTTAAACAACGCCACAGTCAGTGAAATTGTAACACTCGATAAAGAGGTGCCCGTTTCGCCATCTGCGGGTATGATGCTCAAATCCTTCCGGATCTCAGACAAGAAATCGGGCAATGACGGCGTTGATGCCAGTTCAGCATAGCGGTTAACAAGATTTGCTAAGTTCATAACGGCAAATTGAGTAACTCTATGCGTGTGGGTGGTTGCAAGCGAGTTGTGTTTAACCATGAAGAGGTGGCCTTTGTACGTGTCGCAGCTTATTTTAGCGCGCGAAGTCTCAAGCACAGCCGATAGTCCCACGCTTGGATATAAGTCAAGCCAAATCGGAGATATTCTTTAGAATACGCAAATGTATTTATCTACAAAGTGGTCTTATGAAGTGGTTTATGTGATCTGTATTGATAGCCCTATTGAATGTTGCGTGGAGGTTCAAAGTGCGCCATCAAGGCAATGGTCCAAGCCCCACACTTAACCAACAACAGAAACTAAAGAACTCTTGAGGATGAATAAATAATAAGTGTTGTCTCACAACACAATAAATAAGATAATAAATAATGTAATAAATAGCATCAGCGGTATGGACTATCGTAGTCCAAACAGTACTGAATCTCCTGCTCCCACTTGTCACCATTAGAAAGGAGTTTCTCCTTGTTGTAAAGCAACTCCTCTCTAGTCTCAGTGGAGTACTCAACGTTCGGTGTCTCAACAATGGCATCAACTGGACAGGATTCCTGACAGAGACCACAGTAGATACATTTGGTCATGTCAATGTCATACTTGTAAGTACGACGAGATCCATCCAAACGCTCCTCGGCCTCAATGGTAATAGCCTGTGCTGGGCAGATAGCCTCACAGAGCTTACATGCAATACAACGCTCTTCACCAGATGGATAACGTCTGAGTGCATGTTCACCTCTGAAACGTGGTGATATTGGGCCTTTCTCGAATGGGTAATAAATAGTATAAGGGGCACGGAAGAACATCTCCAACACGATGTACATACCACGGAACATCTCAGCCAAGAGGAAGAACTTCATGGCCTTATCCAATGCAGACTCGCCCTTATCCTCCCATGACTTTGGAGCAGGCAATCTGAAGTCTGATGGGTAACTTGTCTCTGGAGTTCCAGCTGCTGCTGCCAGGGTTGGTCTCTGACGGAACCAAGAAGTGGAGAAGGTACGGGCGACAGGAGAAGCACCTCTCATAGCGGCAAGACCCGGCATACGAAGGATGCCAAGGCCAGGACGTAGCACTGACCTATTCAACATCGCGTAAAATGCTTGCTGAAGAGGTTGGTTGGTTGATTTGATTGATGTTGTTGATGTTGGTAAAAGGCGCAATTTGAGTGGCTCCTGGAGATCCGTCTCCACTTTTTTCGCGAACACTTTTCGCGAACTTTTTTGTTTCGGAATCCTGCTTAGGTCAGCAACGCAACTCAATTATGTCATCATATGTGCTTAGTCATCAACGTACCGCATATAACATAAGCTTGCTTCTTCAGTATGGGCATCAGTTTGATACTGTGTGATTAATGACGGTGTTTATTGGCGAGATTTAGTAGATTCTTACTGCTTTGTAAATTGTCAAAATCACAGTTCACTGGTTTTGTGGTCTTCTGATGCAAGTAAGAACTTCGAAAGTTGTAGCCATGCATCCCGGAGTTGCTTCAAACATGGTTCTTTATAGGTATGCAGATTAACATCTTCAGGAAGTTCTCTAAAGGAAGATTTTCCTTATTTGGCATATCATGCTTATTGTGGTCTTTCTGAGTCCTGAAAGGTTGCAATTCCTGATAGTTGTGACACCTAACCCAGAGCCCCAATTGTATCGGCTCAATTGGGTAATCTTGAAGCTTCTTGGTGAATCTGCCACTTGCAGCTCCACAAACGTCTAACAACCCTCATACATGGACCATGTTTTAACTATTGGGTATAAAACCTAATGAGATATTCCTTATAATTGTGTGATTGATACAACGAGTGGTTCTCTTCTCAGGTGCAAAAAATGGCTTCCCGAGAAGCCGCAATGAACAATCACCCTGTTCTGGGTAGCGATCAATACCTGAGCACAGACATTGAAGCGCAGGGTCCTAGGGACTTGCTATGCTACTGTGAGCGCTGTGAATACAAAAGACACAACTATGACCTGGTTGTCCACGTAAGTACATCTTTCTTGCCTGAACTGCACCTGCAAGGTTGTGGGATTCAGAAGGGCTTTACTCACGAACGACAAATGACCTTGCTAACATGGCTTGTTCACAGAACTTCCGTTTGGGATTTGTTTTCTTCGGCCTTTGGATATATAATGCCGGGTTGTACATTTGCTCCTTGAGGCTGAGTGCGCAGTATAAGTTCTCAGAGAGCATTCTCTGGGGGCCAAGGGAAGATGTGATGTTGGCAAATGCTGAGGATGAGACGAGTCTTGTTGGAGCTGTTATCAAGGAGCACGACAGGGACAACGCATATTTTGATCGTATTGTCGGATGGAGTGTCCTGGCAATATGTATAGTGTGTGTGGTTTTATGGGTGGCTGTGATGACGGTTATTTGAGATCTATTTTGGAAGGCCGAGAAAGCCCCGTTTGGAAAGCCGGGAGTCGATTTTTAAAAGCCGTTAACGAGACCGACACAGCCTCCAATTACTGCGCATCGCCAGGAATTTCTGCAATGAGAACAATCTCCAAGAGATGATGATGGTGTTTATCTGAGTGAATAAACTTAGTCCATGACCTTGGTTGTAAAGTGGAGTCTCTCCTGGCCAAACTGTGATAACACAAATTGGGCGCTGCTTAACACCGTTGCTGGTTCCATGTTGCTGGAATCCCCGACCGGGATATCCATAAACTAAAAACTCAAAATGCAACCCGCAGCCCTGTCAGGAGTTTCACACACCACGCACCCTCACACAGCCTTAAATACCCGGCTACTTCCCTCTAAACCTCGTCTTCCTCCCTTCAGCCTTCCCGAGATTTTCTCACTAGTCATATCACTACACACAATGAAGTCCCTACTTCTCTCCACCCTCTTCTTGGCTCTATCAGTCTCTGCCCAGAACGCACAGGCGCAGAGTTCAATCCAGAACCAGGCCACATCTGCAGGCTCTTCTATATCTTCAGGCTCTACATCAGCCTATTATGACGAGTATGGTGTTCTTGAATTCGAGAACATGGGTTACACAGGGTACTACAAACATGTCAAATCACTAGACACATCGAGTTCGTGTGACTGTGAGATTGCATCCAACAGTGACCGTACTATCTTCTCCGGTACCAACGCACCAATTGATGAGGAACTCTCAGTGCATTTCAGAGGTCCTCTCATTCTGAAATCATTTGCATACTATGTCAGTACAGATTCTGACTCTGCTGACTGGTCAAGACTTGCATATTACGAGGGATCATCCTCCACAGCTGAGAACGTTACCTTCCTAACGGCGGCGGGCGATGACTCCGACTGTCTTGGACAAGCAATTACATATGCTGGCTCGGATGGTACATCAAAAGCAGATAGTGCTACCGTTCTTGCTGAAGACACCTTGATTGCATCAGATGCTGAGTATATGATTTTCTCCAACGTTTCGTGTGGAGACTCGGGATTTGACAACGACTGTGGAGTCTACAGATCTGGCATCCCAGCCTACCAAGGATTTTATGGTACAACAAAAATGTTCCTCTTTGAGTTTGAGATGCCAGACGAGACTGCATCGGACAGCAGTTCCTACTCCTATTACAACCTTCCAGCTATCTGGCTTTTGAATGCTCACATCCCAAGAACGTCTCAGTACCCATCCAATGAAAAATGTTCATGTTGGGCTTCTGGATGTGGTGAGTTTGATGTCTTTGAAATCTTAAATACCACCGAGGCCCACCATTTGTACTCTACACTGCACACTTACCAGGGTACCGATGATATCAGTACTGGTCTTGTCGCTCCAGGCTGGATCGAAAGATATTATGACTCTACCATGATGGGTGGTGTTGTCTTTGGATCTGAGGGTACTGCCAGTGTTTTTATGTCTAATGACACAACATTTGATGCCACGCTTACTGCTGATGAAGTTCAAGGCTGGATTTCTGGCGCTGCTTCAGCTTCTGGTGAGACTTCCCGAACTTTGGAGTCCGCTAGTGACACTGGATCCTCCAGTGGTGCAATCGCTCTTCCATTTGAGATTGACTTGAGATGGGTGTTTGCTGCTTTTGCATTTGTTGGTGCATTTGGTATCTTCTAGAAAGGGAAATACACATCAAAACGAGGGGGGGCTATAATCTGCCGATAATTTGTGTAAGCTATAGACGTCACAGAACTACACGTATTTTGTAATTAATTCGGGGACTTGTAAGCCTACTTTTGTAGAATTTACTTCCGGTATTTGTATCCCGTCCTTGTAAATTTGCAATTTTCACTAAGGATTAAAGCCTCTTATATGCATTCACTGACCTCTAGTATGTGCTAAGCCGATCGAGATCTGCTTCATTATTACCCGATTGGGACTCCAATGGGGGAAGCTTCTTACAAGTTTCCGCAGTCCACACCTCAAAACCACAAACGTCTCCTCAAATGGAAGAAGGCTTCTATATACTCAATTACATTTAAAACCAAGAACTATCCAGGTGTCATCACGACGCTTTTTTGAGAAGTAAAAGGTCGCTTCACACAACAAATTATCATCATGGGATACCAAGCCGCGCTCATCGCACTCTCAGCTTTGGCTATTCTCCTGCTTATCCCACCATTCATCTGGCACACTCGCACAGTAAACATCCCACTTCTCACACTTCTGGTGTGGCTTCTACTTATGGACATTAAAGTCTTTGTTGATGCCATTATCTGGGGAGGCAAAGACTATGCAAAGAAGTTCAACGGAACAGGATACTGTGATGTCATGGTGAAGCTTGAAGTTGGTGCTAATGTTGGAATATCCTCTGCAGTTGCCGGAATTATGTTCAACTTGTGGAGGATCTTGAAGGCAGATAGTGTTCTCCCTGGTCTCCATTCTGTTAAGAAGATCGCTACTGACTTAGCCATCACTCTACTCACTCCTGTTGTCGTCATGGGTCTCAACTACATAACCCAAACAAGAAGATATGTGATCCTACAATACTCGGGGTGTTACTCTGCCAACTCAGCAAGTTGGGTAACTTTTGTTATTCACACAATGTGGTTGGTCATCTGGTCTCTTATCAGTCTTGTATTTACTCTCATGGTCATCTTTACATACTTCCGCAAGCGTAAGGATGTCCGGGATATCTTGAGATGCACTAATTCGGGACTTAATCTTACTCATTTTGCAAGACTTCTTATCTTCTGCTGTATTGTCATTTTGATCATGTTCCCAGTTTCAGTTTACTTATTCCAAAGTGAACTCTCAACCATCAAGAGTTCATTTGATTTTGAGGCCTCACACAGTCCAGTCCTTTGGAACGTTATATCATTCATCTCCCTTGGTCAACCATACTTTACAAGTTGGATCTATTTGGGTATCTCCTATATTGTTTTCATCTGCTTTGGTTTGGGATCTGATGCAATCACCATGTATTTGCAAGGACTTCGCTGCTTGGGACTTGGAAGATTTGTTGATTGGGTCGAAGAGCGTCGGTCTCGCAGCAGAGCCCTTAGAGCTGATGTACTTGTCGCTTCAGTTCTTGACAGGGTAAACATTACAACACCAACTGGAGGTACACAATTTGATGTGGAGATGCAAAGAATCCTTAAAGAGGATAGTCAAAATACAGATAAGTCCCCTGCATCAACACAAGTGTCCAACATCTTTGCAGACAGGAATGGCCTTACCAGAAAGGACCTCAAGTATCTCGATGAAACTGAGGAATTGGATGAGGATGATATTGCATATATCAATATGCTGTACAGGGAAGACACGGTTGTAAGATCTGAGACAGGTGACATTGCGGCTCCGGCTCCAATAACCCCAAGTACGCAACAACAAACGCCAACCTCCATGACTGACGCCACAAATGAATTCGGGTACTCTCGCCGAATCACCACCCGCCAGGTATCTTGAATGAAGCTTTGGGCTTTTGTAAACCTCCTTTACTCTTCTACATTTTCCATTCCCCCTCTGTTTAAGATGCCTCTCGGCCTTTGGACCGTTGGGTGTCTTTTGCTTCTTTCTGTGTACCGCTAGCTGTTCTTTGTATACGTTTGAGTTCTAAAACATTTTTTTTTACTTTATGGTTTTACTTTGACATGTAACTACATAGAGAGATCTGGTTATGCGTCTATTACAGATAAGTATAGGTCAAACAATTGATGCAGCTGACAGCAACCTAATATGCAAAAGGCAGTTACAGAGCATAAAGCCAACTGCAAGTAGAGTACAAGCAACAGAAGACTGGATAGAGAGAGAGAAAGGAGATAGAGGCGACATAAAACAAATTAATTTTTCAAAGACAAAAAACAAAATGGGGATTAGATTCCCCTCATAAGATCAATATTACACGAATGTTGAACGAAGCATCAGGCTTCCTCGGATTCTTCCTCAGTATGAGATCTTGGGTTCATCAAGACATCGATTCTGTCTATGGTAATAATGGTTAGTATTATGATTCGTTTTTTTACTTTCTAGAGTCACAGTGAGGGGACGAGGAAAACTTACTCTGGATGAATGTCACGTTAGAGACCTTGGTACCGTCCTCCTTCTCGTAGAGATCCTGCTGGATGTTGGCATCAATGTGGACAAGAGCACTAAATATGGTTAGTAACAGATTCTCGATTGGTACTCGGCCAATGGGCGAGGTCGCCATGACGAGACGCGTCGTTTGTTTGCATACAATGTGACGCGTCACACAGGACAATGGGATGAAGAACAACTTACCCCTTCTTAACGTATTGGGTCATGTAAGAAACCTGCTGTTCGTTGAAAGTAATGACATTGAACCAACTGGTTGGACCCTCTCTCTTAAGCTGGACAGCAACTGGGTATCTGATGTACTTAAGACCGTTGGCAGACTCGCTCTCAGTGATATCCTGACCAACGCGACCGAGGATCTGAGCACGGGCAAAGGCCTGGGAAGCACGGGAGGAAGTAGTGGAGAAGGCACGAGCAGAGCTGTTGAATGCGTTTCTGAGCATTTTAATTGGTTCTAGAGATGAATTGTGTAAAGGGGAGAGATGTAACAAACAGAGATACAGATGGCTTTAAATTTGGTGGCGTGCACCAGACACCTACGCGAAAGGCGAAAGTCGCGAAACACAATTAGAACGAAAATTACCCGATTGAGTTCGCGAATGTTTCAAGACTGGACTGGACTATAAAGTCTCAGATTCGGGGACTATAGCCTTACCAGTCCGAGAAATTCCGCTATCTCAGACTAACCCGCACACACGGGACTAGAGGCGTTAGGAATTGGCAGCCGCGCCTGTCACGCTTATCATTCCAAGTGTGGTGCATAAGTTAGAGAAGCTATCGCCTATCGATCGCAATACAGTGAAGGATCCAGTTCTTCGGTAAATCAAGCAACCATCGAGGGAACCTTAAAAGCAACATATCCCCTTGCTCAGCATCGAAAACACTTCCTCTTTCCTCGGTATTCCACTCGCATACCAGAATGAACCAGAACGCACTTGTTAGAGAGCAACGCCAGCAACAGGAGGATCACCTCGACAACGCGTCTGTTGCTACCCGCCGCTTTGATGAACTCAGTTCAAGTGGTGTTGAGAGTGACTGGATCTTGTTCTCTCCTTTGACAGATGATGAGGCCGACCATGATGTTCTCTCAACTTCAACAGATGATGTTAACCAACAGCAAGTCCACCAGCCCCGCACACAGGACGAGAGTGATATCGAAGAGGAGGATGACGACGATGACTCTTTGATTGAGAGTTTGAACACAAACATCCAGTTATCCATTCCACTTGCTGACGGTACTGGATCTTTTAAAACTGCGTCAAATTCACAGAGCGGCACCCATGAAGAGTACGAGTACCTTCAATCTCTTCAAAAGGACGACTTTATCACGCATAGAATTGATACCTGGCGTAAAGACCAAGCCAAACAGTTAATTAATGACTTGCACAGACATTCATTGACATCTTCGTCTGTCACCACGGAGCATACGACCGAGTTACTTGCCTCATGGGGTGTTGACGATGGTATTACACTGGATGAGGAGTTGACGTCAAGAGGTTCCTCTCCAAAAAAGAAACGCTTCTATGGTGACGATTTGCTCAAAGGGTACAGTGAATGGGAGGTGGCTAAGATCAAACGTGTGGCTGCCCAGCTTTCATCTTCTTTGGTAAGAGACTACAGAACGGGCTTGCCAAATACAGTAACATCATCCACTTTCAGAGCTAGACGTTCCTCACTTTTGGTGAACCTGTCCAGATCCGCAAACAGATATTTCATTGATAGAGCTGAATTCATGAACGAGCAGCCATTCTGGAAAAGAGATCTGAGCTCTGCACACTCCTCTCTATCCCTGTCTACTAACTCTATCATGTTTGGCAACTTGAATATCGGAGAGGCATGAGCCATCCTTACATCTCTGTGTCCACCAGTACACTAGCATTTTGACACCCACAACTTATGACCACGTATATATATTTGCACGAATTCATCTGAAGCTGTTTTGATCGTTTTGATAATGCGTAGCGCTATAAATGATGGCATCTGGTTTGGAGTATGACGTTCGATGCAGCATGCTTCTCGTCCTATCTCTACAAGCTAAACGTTAAACAAGAGTTCATCAAAATCATCGTAAGTAAAAGAAGTGAAATGGGAATATTTAAATAATCTTAAAGAAATCAGAGTATCATAATTCAAGCAGTCTGAGCCAGTGGTTCAGGCTTAATACCTACGGAGATACCAGCAGCCTGTGCCTTCTCCTTTACTTCCGCCTGTGCCTTCTCATCTGCTGCAGTCTCACGATCTTCTTGCTCCTTCTTAGCAGCAGCTTCATCTTGTCTCTTCATCATAGCCATGTTCCATCCTTGAATCTCATCACGCTGTTTGACAAAGTGTGCAAATGGATATGATGGGAGTGTCTTGATAGGTGTGTCTTCGTTTATCAATCCAAGGTCCACTTGTCTCTTAATCAAGGAATCAAGATATGGAGCAATGTGATCTCTGAAAGACTCGAAGGCCTTGTACTGAATAATCTTCTCTGGGGCCTCGTAAATAATCTTCTTGAGCAATGATGGAACAAGTGGTTCATCCTTCATGTCGTCAATGTTGTAGTAAACAGGATGGTTAGTGAAGATGATAGCTCTTGATTTTGGAAGTCTTCTCAAAGTCTGACGCTCAACACGAACGTTAAACTTCTCCATCTTGACACTTGGATCAATCTTACCATTCTCTGGAAGGTTGTAAACGTTGGACCAACGCAAATCGTGATCCCAGGTACAGTACCAAGAAGCACGCTCAACAGGGTCAGAAGCAGTCATCTTATCAAACCAACGTTCCATTGATCTTTTAAGTTTCTCCTTATAATAAGGAACAGGACCATGGATAACATCAAGGTTCTTTCCAATCTTATCAGAAATACCGAAAGATCCACCCGGGAATGGGACAGCAGCGGCAACGAGGTAGTGTTTACCATCATCGCGCTTCAAGACAATGTAGAAGTCCTCTTTGGCCATCTTGGTAACATAAACCAATGGGTGATCTTTCAAAGGAAGGGACATATCAAGCATCTCACCAGTGAGTTCATTCTTGACATGGATACCGCCATCAGTGGAAGTGAAAAGAAGTGGATAACGCTTAATCATGTGCTGAGCAACCATCTCCATCAACTCAAAACAGGCATCATAGGACTCAGGAAGCCAGTCAATGTACTCCTTACCGTAAGCGTTGTAGATTCTGGCTTTCTCCTGGATGTAGTACCAGTAGTACTTATCCATATCCAACCAGTGGTTAATATCAAGCTTGAAAATAGACATTGTCTGGTGGTATGGCCAACGGAAAGGACGCCATGGTCTATCATCGTATGTCTTGACTTGCTCTGGTGTGATATAAAGCGGATCAGGCTGTTGGATTTCACCCTCAACATAGTGCCTTGCAGCAACCGGGATCTTTTCAGCAGGTTCCTTGGTCTGTTTCTTATTCAGGAGCTTCATGATGGGCTGGAAGGCCAAAAGGGCCACCAGGAGGGAGACCATGGCAAGAAGCACTGGATCAGCCATCGTGTCTGTGTGTGTTTGTGTTTATTTGTCTTGATGGGTGTACAAAGATCAAAAACGGGTGTTTTGTTTTGTTTCCAGGTGGTAGTGCTTGCTCTTATATACAGTGTGATTACTGCTAGGTTGTGCGCCATGTGCCGGCCACAGAGATAGAGAGTGATAAGGAGTCAGGGAATGTTGCTACGCTTTCAGGAAAAGCAAACAGCTGAGAGGGACAAAAACTAGTGGAATCATGTATGGGCTGATGGTAATTGTTCCCTAAATAGGAACTAATTCTTCCCATTTCAATGTGGTTGAAGACTCGGACACGGGACAGGATTACCGCATTGGGTGATACTGTCCCCAGCTCAGATCACAGAATCAACAGCGATGCGGGATATAGGACCCACATTAGAGCAAAATAAACGTGGGACCTCATATATCGTACGATCTATTGTCTCTTTACAGAGTCGTTTAAGATCTTCCTTCACTTTGGAGAAACAGGGCCACTTTTAATGGGTCATTTGTGGATCAACAGGAGTCAGAAAGTCTGAGGCGTTGTATGTGGCGCTTACCGTTTTTCGCGGGTACTGATAAGGATAATCTATGACGTCATGTTAAGGTCAAAAATGCTTTGTGTTAATTCAAATCTTTTGGAGCGAATAAGCACCAAAAGCTATAAACGAGTCTAGAAGTAGAAGGGGTATAATGGACAGAGTCCCGGAACTTTCAAAGCAGGAACCCTAATTCAGTAGTCGATAAGATCGGTACAGTTGTTCATGAGGTTGATGTTGAAGGAGGAAATGTAACAGTAGTAGTCTTCACACTCACCAGCATCACACTGTGGGACATATGGAGACTTTCTGTAAGAGAAGTCGGAATACAACTGAGCGTACTCCTCGTCGTTCTTGACCTTGTCAGCAACCTGAGCCCAGAAAGTGGCGTTCAATGGGGCAGTAGATGGCCACTCTCCATCTGGGTCATAAGCATCTCTAGCAGAGTATTCGAACTCCCAGAGTGGCTCGTCGCCATTGTCGTAGAAGGTCTCGTTAAGCTTGGTGAAGTAGTTGTAAGAGTTCATAATGGAGAAAGTTTTGGAGTCAACCTCGTAGTATCTCCAACCTGGGTTGTAGTAAGACAATGGGGTAACCGACTGAGAGATCCAAGTGTTCATAATGGCGTTCTCAACGGACTTCTCGTCGTCAGCGTACAAGACGTTGAACTGATCCAAGTGAGTGTGACCGAAGAAAAGACCAGCAATAGTAGTTGGTGAGAATCTGGCAACAATCTGCTTGTAGATCTCAGCCTGGATTGGAAGAGTGTCGTAGTCAACGAATGGAATATGAGCCATGATCCAAACTCTCTGATCGTTCTTCTCAGACTCAATCAACTCATCAACAAGGAACTTAAGAGTTCCGAATGGGTCAAGGTTCTGGGACATGTTGTGGTAAGAGTACATGTTCTTCTGGTAGTAGGTGTTCGAGTTGATGGCAATAACCTTCAAACCACGCTCAGTGGTGACGGAGAAACCAGTATAGTGCTTCTTGATCTCCTCAAACTCCTCCATTGGAAGCCAACCGTTACCAACCCACAACTCAGCCATGAGCTCTGCATTCCATTCGTACATGTTGTCGTGACCAGAGTCATGGGATGCAATCTGACCGTATGGGAAAGTGTCATGGTTACCCATAACGGAGAACACTGGAGTGTCCTTGAAGTAATTCTTCAAGTCTCTCATGACAAGAGTCTCAACCTCAACGGTCATGTTGTAGTCGGTGTACTTCAACTCATCGTGGTCAACCATATCACCTGTGAAAATGGCAAAGTCGAAGCTGATGTCGTTGTCCTCCTGGAACTGAGCAATGGACTTTAAGGAGGAGTTGATCAACAACTCTGGAGAGTCACAAGTGTAGGCACCCCACTCCTGAGCAGGGTCCCAAATAGAGGAGTTGTACACCTCAGAAGTAACATCGTCACCGAGAATGAAGGTACCGTTGTCAGTGTAGTAAGAGTCGTGGAAAGTCAAGTCGGAGTTGTCGATGGAATCCGGCTTGGTATCCTCGTTGTAGGAGTGGGGCGTGCAACCCATACCGTTGTTGGTGGCGTTAGCCTCAGCACCAAGAGTGTAGTCAAGTTCAAGATGGAAATCGGAGATGTGAAGAACCTTGAAGGTCTCGTTACCAGGAGTTGGGGCCACCTTGGATCCGTTTCTCTCTGGCCACCAACCAGAAAGGTCAATCTCTGGCAATTCTGGAAGGTCACACTGGCCGAGCTTGTAGTAACAGAAATAGTCACCGTCAATGGACCATGGGTCCATCAATTGAAGCATGTTGGCAAAGTCTGTACCAGTGTATGAGTTTTTCACGGTGTTTCTGGTGAAGTATGCGGTACATGAAGATGAAGATGTGATATCCTGCTCCTCACACCATTGAATGAAAATGTCTGGCAGGACAGATGGCTTTGTAAGAGCAAGTCCCTTACCAAGCTCTAAAGCGGACTTACATCTTTGACAATCAGTCAATCCCGAGCTGTTGGTGTAGAGGGTTCTCAAAGAGGCGAGAGACTGTTCGATAATGACATCGTCAGATGGGACGACAGTGGCAGAAGACCAATCACCTGAGAGAAGAGCAGCAAGATCCTGTGGGAACGCTGATGCCACAGAGGCAAGAGCTGTCAATGGAAGGATAAATTTCATCACTATAAAGAAGTGGTGGTTAAGAAACAGTGGTACAGTACGGGTGAGACAGATGGTTCAGGGGGCGGTTTATATATCTCACCCCACGAGGAGCCCCCAAATCCAGTCTGCGGCACATGCACCCTCAATTTACCCAAAGCGGGCATTATACAGTGCTTCATAAGCCAATTGGCCGCCCATATTTTCCCCTTTTGGCTAAACAACGTGGGTCTTCGGGGTTGCACACGAGTGATTAGCGATGTCGAGGCTCCAAAATTTCGAGAATCCCGCATATGAGCATGTCGGTGCCTCTGTAGGTGCGATAATCCGGCGGCCGTACCGTCATAACGAGCGATAAGCGCATTGTGAGGGCACATCTTCGAGGGCCGAATCTGATAAGTGGCTATTATACCATCAATTGATCTACATTATGCTGTTTCAAAGGGGAAACTGCTCACAAGAGCTTTCGGCTCGGGGGCTTCGGTACCTGGATACGGTCGCGGGCCTCCCTGCACATGCATCGGACTACACTCCCCTTGCCCACGTTTCTAGGCACTTAAACCAACTGAGCCAATTCTCCAGCCACTCGAGGGCTTTGTCTCAGGAACCAAACTGTAACTAATGTTTCTTCTGTTTCAGGGCTCTCCTATCCAGGGGTTTATGGATCCCTTTAGAGGAGATAGGGCCGTTTGGTTTCCGGCGTTCCTCCTCGAGCTCATAGCCGTCGGAGATCTGCTGCATCAGCCTTCAACATCTGGTTTCGATTCTTAACTTCGAACATCCTTGTTATCTCGCAGGCGGCTACAGACCAAAAGGTTTTATTGTTAACGTACAATTAGAAACTTATCACATAAAACAAGTTGCAAAGGTGCACCCGGCCATTTCTGACCAGCTGCGTGTTTTTGATGATGGGGTTGTTAGGCGTAAATGGTTTGAGTCAATGATGAAAAAACAAGCAAGCAGATGTTGTGCAAATAACAAACATGAGCAGCTCGTTCAGAGTCTTCTACCACGACGACCACCTTTTCTTCTGGTGGAGTCGGATGGAATTGGGGTAACATCCTCAATACGACCAATTCTCAAACCGGATCTAGCCAAAGCTCTGAGAGCAGACTGACCACCTGGACCTGGGGTCTTGGTGGAAGTACCACCAGTAGCTCTGAGCTTGATGTGAACGGCGGTGATACCAACCTCTTTACACTTCTGAGCGACATCCTGAGCAGCCAACATGGCAGCGTATGGAGAGGACTCGTCTCTGTCAGCCTTGACCTTCATACCACCGGTAACACGGGCGATGGTCTCCTTACCGGACAAGTCGGTAACGTGAACGAAAGTATCGTTGAAGGAAGCGAAGATTCTGGCAACACCAAAGACCTGGGAGCCGTCACGAACCTGTGGACCGAGAGTAACGTTAGCTGTAATGAAAAATGTTAGTATTTCTGTTGAAGAGCGGTTAAAGCACTAGACAAAAAGTAGAGTCCTTGTGGATGAGAGTAGACGAATTTCATAGATGTAGGAATCCTGATGATGATGTTCTGTTGAATAAATTGTCGATGAGGGAGGTCTGCTGTTAGGCTTCATGGATTTTGGCTTCTATCAAACAAAGGTAATCTCATTATTCCGTCCCTGGAGAAGTCAAATGAAATGTGGTTCTTGCGTATGATATGTAGCTTGTGTCACTTTGAATAGCCTTGGTGTATCGTTCTTCTCCTCAGGCTCCTGGTCCTTACTAAAATCTGTACACTCCATAATGACCTTCAACTCCATTGATTCTTGTCGATTTTGCATAACTGGTTGGAATGAAACATCGTAGTCTTTCGTATTCTCTCAAAATAAGGTCTCCATCTGTGCACTCATATATCACGTACCAGACATTGTTGGTATTCTGTGTCTTGGTTAAAGGTTCAATGTTGATGTGTGTGGCTCTCAAAGGAGTTTTTCAACAAAAAGTTTTGCGTCTGCGCGCGCGATCCACCACGGGCGAAGGAAGCTGGACTCTTTTGGTCAGGGGCAACACAAAACTTACAGGGGTTCATAACCATCTTCGCGCTTTGGGGCGGGACTTGTGACTGCCCTTCTGGATTGCACGTGACTTTCAGACTCAGGGCAGTCAAAATGATCTTGGGATCCTGTGTCTGTGAAATGGAGATTAGATTAGAACCCATTATTTGTGACACATTCGGGGGTAACTACACATTATAACAGTAACTATTATTTGCACTAAGCACATTTTTTACATGCAATTAGCATCATGTGTAGAGGTACAGTAGTGTATTCGATATGCCCCACACTCGGTGATCCTAAGCGAACATCTAACGCCTTAGCCTACGCCTTCAATAACCTAAATTACATGCTTTTATTTTTGAAACCCAAGGAGTAGTCCACTTAGTAGACGAAACCCAAGATCTTACCAGAAACGTGTTTACGTCTGGCCTCCTCGTGGTCCATGATACCGGCAGAGGTGGTCAAAATAACGTAACCGAACTGTCTGGCTGGGAGCAAGTTGTCGGTCCACTTCTCAATGTCACCAATTCTGACGTTGAATCTTGGAGAGATGACACCGACCTTGTTGAGACGACCGTTCAACTGAACAACGATCTTACCGGATCTGTGGTCGTCAATGTACTCGAACTCATCAATGTATCCGTGCTTCTGGATGACCTGCAAGAACTTGATGATGACCTTGGAGGATGGTCTGATGATGACCTGTCTCTTACCGGTCTTCTCGGCGTTGTTGATGGCGTTCAAAGCGTCAGCGAGGACAGAAGTTCTGGTCATTTTGGCTGATGGTTACTTCAAAAAGGTCCTTTAATGGTACCTGTGATGTACGTGTTGTGTGGAAAATTTTGAAAAAGTGTCGAGGGAAGCGCGAGCCCTCCTCCCGCGAACGAACAAAGTGCGTAGACCTTTCAGTGATCACGTGCACCACTGAAGAACCCTAAAGATTGAGACAGTCACTTCGCGAATCTTCATGGAGCCCCCATACAAAACCGGGGTTCGCGACTGGAAATCTTTTCAACATCTGGACACCAATCTAGTGGCAGCGCCAGGTCGCGGCAGACGCCAGCGAAAAATTAACTTGAACACTTGCAAGACAGCACCTACAGGCATTCAAGAAGACAACGATTTCAAGAAGTAACAATGCCTGTACGTACACAGATAGAATGGAGTCAATTATGAACACGTTAAGAATGGGCACATCAGTTTTTATATCGTCTTTTCGCAGGTTTACCAGAGGTTGAGGTCATTCCAAAGATCATCACGAAGAAGACAAACAACGGCACAGCAACACCAAGGACAAAAGCACGACTGTATCATATAATTCTCGAGATCCAACTCGCTGAACGCATTCAACCATGTTATCTGGGTTAGCAGAGCACCCGAAGTACTAAGAAGTCCCGTATATTTTGAACACATGAAACATCAACACCCCATCAAATACTATGACTACAAACTCAAAACAGATTGCCCATTCTCTATCAACGATGTGTGACTCTTTGTTTACTGCAAGTGCAAAATACTAACTTTTATCCTACAGTCCCAGAAGTCTTTCAAGACCAAGCAGAAATTGGCTAAGGCCCAGAAGCAGAACCGTCCATTGCCACAGTGGATCCGTCTTAGAACTGGCAACACCATCCGTTACAACGCCAAGAGAAGACACTGGAGAAGAACTAAATTGAACATCTAAGCGTATCACTTACTTTGTTATGTTGTTATGCTTATTCGTTTGATTTCCTAATTCCCACAAAAAACTTTTCTTCACTTTGTTGTTTGTTTGCGTATTGATACACTCTCGGACTCTATGAAGTCTCCCTTTTTTCTTTCACACACGATGACTGGTGATTGGTAATTGATTTTATTTTGATATAACCATGGTTCCGGTTGCTTAAAAAGGAGGTTTGGAGTTTGTTGACAAATTTTATTTCAAATGAATGCAAGGTCTGTACATTGTTGCATAGCTGAAAATTGTAGAGTCTGATTCTCATCCGACCTGGACTAAACTAGTAATTGGCTGGATCAAACGATATAAAAACCGGACAAGATGGCTAATATAAGACTGGAGTAGAATTATAAATCCTATCTATGTTGCCCTTGCTCAATTTCTTCTGTGTCCATCGACTAAAAAAACTTGCCCGTAATCTTTTTTTCCAGGAGACCCAGCTCATCGCTGTTTATCCAAGCCGGCACCCTTGTTCGCCTTAGACACACGAACGTGTTAAGAAAGGGCCTATAGCGGGGGTTGCCGTTTGTTCGTGATCCGTAAGTGTCCTTTTTTGTCTGTGGATGTTGGAGAATGCAATTCATAACAGGAATGTTGGGTGGTCGAAACTGATGAACAATTACAAAGAACAAAGCTAGATAGTATATGAACCTCTGTGATTTGAACTCTTTGGATAAATATTTTACTTCTGAAACGATCTACTGTTATGTTTGTGTGTATGTGTGTTTCCTTACCTTCCGCCTTCTAAGGCGCTTCTGTGCTGCTTTGTGCTGCTGTGCTATGGGAGTGTGTCTCAGTTTAGCGAGGCGGACAGGCTTGAACACCACAACCACAGGTATTCTCCAGTATTGTCTTTTATGTTGATGGAGCTGAGTGACTAACACTAATTGTCAGGGTATCAATGCTATGTGTTGAACATCTTGATGGGATTTATTCATCTCTTGTTCCGCCAAGATTGCAATGAACGGAATGGCCAAATGGTATGTCTCTGTAGCCATCCTCGCGGTGTATGTTTGAACGTAGGGGAGCACACCGCACAAATATGCAATGCGTTTTAGGGATACTGTAAATCATAAGGCTACGAACAGACAATATATGGGCCCGCTTTGACCCGCTCATATGCTGTGTGCAAGTCTATGCCCATATACTGCCCTCGTAAAAGGGCCCAGTGGAGCTAGAACCTCTTCGGCGATAACACCAAGACTGGACCTCATGGGCAATTTGGTGAATTCCTAGTGAAAACACATTCCTAGTATGAGTCAGTTATGCTGACACACTATTAGCAACCTTGTGGAGATAGAGGGAGCCAATTAATCCCAGGTGAACGACCTACACTGAAACCTTGCTGAGGACCCACTTTCCTACTGCGGAAGCAATGTAAACACACATATGCATTTGTGAGACCTCAGAGTGGATGTTTCTATCTTGTCGTGGAGCCCGAGGGGACGATCTATTTGTCTCCCGAGCAGAGGGGTCCATCAAACCATGCCTTGGGGCTTATTGCCATTTGGACCGGGGGATTCTGGAATGTTTTGATCTCGATGCGAGGGCGATCTTCTAACGGTCCTGCATACTCTCGGCTGTGATTCACGGGCCCGCACACAATTTGGCCCGGAATGGGGAACCCCGCTATATGTTCTGGGACAATTGGATGATTTAGCTGCCCGTACGCTAGAAATTTATTATTTCTCCTTTGGAGATTTGAATACCCGGGGGCGTACCGTATGACCGTGGGTCCGTCGCTTTAGGTTCTGCTGTTTGGGAAACCTACCAACCTTACATGGTGGTGACTCTAGTAACAGCTGTGCTTCTAGGTGCCATTTGCTGATATCTTGTTCACAGGCATTTCTAGAGCTGGGCTAGAGCTTGATTTGTACTTGGCACAGCAACCTAGACGACTGTCATGCCCTCTATACGTCCAGCATATGGGATAGTCGTACCAGCACATAATCAGAGTTATGTCGTAGCTGGGAGTGCGTTCGACAACAGGGAATGTGTGCCGAGCACAAACAACAAGATGATCGGGGAGTTAGACAAAATGACCTAATCAGAAGTGGGTGTTGGGTATAGATTAGCGGACCTTGTCCTCATCGGCCAGTCTGCACAGATTTGGGTCACCTGAGGAGACGTATCAAGCCGGAGGGCGCCTCCAGGCCCGTCAGCCACATATGTTACCCAAAAGGGGTACGTTTTTAACTCAATCGGGAAACTCTGATACGATTAACTTCTGCTAGGTAGCATGCATGGTCGAAAACCTTGATGAACTGGGTTTGCACGGACGGTGTATCAGAAGCACATCGTAGTGCTTTGACAAGGCACATGGGGCATACAAAAGTGTCAAACGCAACTGATAAACTCAGGCAACAAGTGTCACCATCAATCATCAATGCTCACCACGAGCCTCAGACAAGTGAGCGAACTCTCTTTCCCATGTTGCTAAACATAAAGGACACCCAACTGAGCCTTCTGCACCAAAGAAAAAGAGCCCCTGGCTCGCTTGAGGATAGACGCACATACCATTCCGGCCGCATACGGTATGTGGGGAATGTGTGGTCGCCTGGGTTTGGCGGAACGTTGAATTCCAACGCTCGGGCATCAAATGATCACCGATCCTCAAGGCCGTTGATGCAGGTCATAATTGGTAATGCAAATCAACAGTTCTGGTGTTTTTGTTTTGCGGAGATCAGCGTGGTTTTTTCTGTTTTGAAAGAGATGACCTTCTCGATCAAGGCTCTGGTCTCTGATCCAGTTAAGGGGTCAAATCATCAATTAATGCGACAGGAATAGCCGGCGCACATATGAGGATTCGCTTTAGCAGGCGCACTTGGTATGACAGGCAAACACCCAACTAAGTTTTATCTGAGAATGAAAAAAGCTCAAGGTTCTGATTTGATCAAGAGTTGGTGATAGCAGACGAGACTAGCCTGTGGCTGTGTGCCGCACGTCGCCCCGGGGGGACAGCTAAAGGCGTGATCCTGAATGGCTGGACGGGAAACTGCGTCCGGGCAACGAGCCATGACATGTGTGTGTTGGCACCGAGAAAGTGTGTGTGACCGCAGAAAGTGCCTCGACAGTCTGTAGGAGAGGTATGTGCTCCCGGAAACGACCCAGCATTCCTGCTCTACCTATTATCATGCACACGGACGCGCAGCGCGCAGGTCACAGTTGCCCCTTCCGGACATTAATAGGCCGCGCTTCCTGTTGCCGGGGCAATCGGTGGGTCCAGCGCGACTTGCTGGGCGAACCGATGACCCTCCGAATCAAAACAAATAAAAAGCCTGGCGCCCGCCCAACATCCACCGCAGCTACGACAACAGCACCACAGACACACACCACTGGGCACACACACTCTTCCTTTAGAGCCTTCTGTTTGCTGCTTCTTTCCTACCAGACAGCCCTACTAGTACACACTCTCATACACCCCCTGTGCTGTCACCGCGCCTTTTAGACCGCCACCGACCACACACACACACCAAAGGAGGTGCGCTCTCTTCTGATCCTCCCACAACGCTACCACAACAGGCCCCACCGACGTTTCTCTACAGGCCACCTAGTGCCCCTTCTGCTCTCTATACAGACGTGATGATAACGCGTCGGGGACAGGACCACCAGTCCACTCACGTCATCCTGAAGGAGGACATAGCCTCCTCCAAGAAGAGAGTCATGAGCGAGTCTATGCTCTCACCACAACTCAAAGACCCATTGTACGCGTCTTTCAGTGAAGAGGTATGCCACAGCTCTCACATTGAGTCAACACCAAAGCAAACCACTGTCTCTTCATCGCAAGGTTCCCAAGGTTTGAGAAGAAGTGTTGGTTTGTTGAACCTAAGCATTGAAACCTCACCAAGACCAAACTCAATCTCTTCTCCAAAGATCTCGTTGCTTAAGAACAGAGTATCAAACCAGGACATTGACAATGCCAACTTGGAAGTCGAGAATTGGTCTCCTTTCAAGGACCCTGCTACCCCATCCATTAAGAATGGTCATTCATTGAAGAGACCAGCCTCAAACAGCAGTGCCAACATGTCACCATTCATCAGTGACAGCCAGAAGCCATTGATCTTCTCATCCTCCAAGAATAATGGACGTGTTCAGGACAATAGAAACTCCATTCAGATGAAATTCAACAAGCTTCGAAAGATGGTGTCGATGGACAAGGTGAGCTATGACAGCGAACCACCTTTTGAAAAGGGCATCCATCCTTTGCCAAACCCATCTATACATTTCCATTCAAGCAATAAGGAGAATATTATTGAGTCACCATCAAATTCTCCATCAAGACCTGCTAGACAGAAACTCAAACTTGACACAAGTGTTGCCAACAACAAGTCACTCCTCAACTTGAAGAACTTGTCGGCAAATGAAGCAGACTTTATCACACCAACTTCTTACAAATTTGTCAAGCCGCTTCAAACAGCATTCATGTCTGGTGGATTACTGAGTAAGAAGAACAGAACAATGAGTGAATCTTTCCATCCTCCAGAGACACCGTGCAAGAAACCACTCCAACTCAGCATTGCCACTACACAGAAGCAGACTCTTCCAAGCTCAAATCTTGCTAATGTGATAACAGCGTCTTCTCCTATGATTGACGACAAATCCACACCAAAATTTAACGAAAATGACACACCTAATACCAGAGCTCAAATCCGCAACTCTTCCCAATCAACACCTTATGATACTTCTCCATCCCATGCTCAGCAGCTTCCAAGATCTGCTCGTGCTCTCAACACGAATGAACTCAGAGACTGTATCCTCAGGTTCACTTCAGATTTTGATGACAGTACAGAGTCCATCTTTGAAGATGGTCCTGGTGACAATGACCCATCCACTCCAACCAAATTCAGATCTGCTAAGGCTGCTGCGTTGAACAAGAACTTGAAGTTGAACCTCTCAAACACATCTACTTCCAGTAATGGCGAGAGCACTCCAAGAACACCGATTGATTTCACTGCTGATACATCTGGAGACTTGTCTTCTACGATGTCCAGCATCGGTGGTAACGCCTCAACATTCTTGACTGGAACTACAACTGGTGTTGATGAACACCTGACCTCCAAGTTTGAGAACGTGCAATTGATTGGTAAGGGTGAATTCTCTAATGTGTACGAGATCACTTTCCAGAGTGTTAAGTATGCTGTGAAGAGAATCAAAACACCATTGTTGGGACCAAAGCGTCGTAAGAGAATCTTTGAAGAGGTGGAGTTGATGAAAACACTCCAGGATAATGAGCCTATGGATGATGAAGGTAAAGAATATGTGATCAATTTCTTAAATGATTGGGAACACAGTGACCACTTGTACATAATGATGGAGTTCTGTGAGAATGGGCCATTGGATAAGTTCTTGGCCGACAGTGGTAAATTGTCAAAGCTTGATGAGTGGAGAATCTGGAAGATTATGGTTGAGATCGCATTGGGTTTGAAGTACATTCACTCTTGCAACATTTTGCACTTGGACTTGAAGCCAGCAAACATCTTCATTACTTTTGAAGGTTCTTTGAAGATTGGTGACTTTGGTATGGCTTGTAACTACCCAGTCACTAACGGCTTTGAGAGAGAAGGTGACAGAGAATACATTGCTCCTGAGATCATCTCACAGCAGAAATATGATAAGCCTGCTGATATCTTCTCATTTGGTTTGATTATGGTTGAGATTGCTGCAAACATTGTTCTTCCAGAGTACGGTGTTCATTGGCATAAGCTGAGATCTGGTGATTTGTCCGAAGCTGGAAGACTGAGTTCTGGAGAGTTAAACATGAACCTCTATACTGACTCTTTGACATCTAAGAATTCTACATACTCTTCTTTGTTGAACAACACAGTGATCACTGGTTCTTCCTACTCTTCCGTCTACGATCCAAACTCCAAGAGACTTCCACTATGGACTCCAAAGTTCTTGATTGATGGTAAGGGCTCCTTGGACAGGCTTGTTGAGTGGATGATCTCACCATCACCAGAAAACAGACCAAGTGCTGCTGATATCTTGAACACTTGTGAAGCTCAGTTTGTTGAGATGAGAAGAAAGGCTGGTGCTGTCATTTTTGAAGGTGAGTATGGACCACCACCAGATGCCGATGAGGACACACAGATGCCTTCGGAAGTCAAGAACTTGAACTTGGGAGGCGGATCTGCTGTCACACTGACCATTCCTTCTGATATTATGGACCAAGATGAGTGGTGATTTGCTACAATATTTGTTGTTAACGTTTTTGGATTGTTTCGTTTGATGGATCGTTCGCTTTACAACTTTTTTGATACCCCCTTTTTATACTGTTGGTTTCTTAGATAAATACCCTACAAACCACAGGATTATTAATACTAATACGAAATGACAATGATATGATGAATACGTGAATAGTGAGCATGTAGTCTTCTAACGGTGATGCCTATAGCCCTACCCAGCTTGTGCCTCGGCTAGTAACGCGCGCCATGATCGATGACACGCGATGAGGATGTTATCTGGTGATGCATAGCATTTTATCATGAATAATCGTGACCTAATCGAAGGTGTTTCAACTACGGTATAGACTAATTGATCTTAGGTCATTAGTCATTAACATCTAAAACAAGATCGTTATTGCAGGAGTAGAAGTGCTTTGGTGTAAGACTTTCCCCACTCTTCGGATCACATCTTCCGAGACACATTCCTTCAACTCTTCATATACCTTGCACTCTGATACTTCCAATCATCTGATTCGAGTCCATCCACTGCTTCTCTTAGAAGATCCATACGTGCCTCATGATATCGTTCGATGTTCTCCCTGTCCTCAGGATACGAATCCACTAGCTGTTGAGACTGCTGTTTCCGCATCTTCGTTTCCTCTTTCAACACGTCAACTCTCTCATTATATTCATAGTTCATCACACTGTACTCTTGCAATTTTGAATGGTTCATCTGTTTAAGGAACTCCGTGTGTGCAAAGCCTCTTTCCAACGCTGATACCTTCGATAGGCGGACGTTCTTGCGGTCATTGATTCCCAGTCTCTTAGAAGCAGTGATTTCCTCACGGGAGTATCCAGGTACGCTTATAAGAATATCATCCTGGTTAATGTGACTTGGGGGAGCAATAGCGGAAAGATCTGGTTCTTCATCCTCAGATCCAGAGTCATCACCACCATTTCGGTGGAAGAGTTCGTTAAATGCTGCCTCTCCCGTAGCAAGAGCCTGTAAACGTGATGCCCTTAGCGGATGTTTGGAACTGAAGATTTTGTAATCCTCTGGAGATGTTGACTTATGGATAATAAACTGTGGCTCATCAACTGTAGTGTCTCCGTATGTGCGTCTGTATTTATCTGATTCCTTCCGGAGAGTTCTTGAAAGAAGATTCGATGTTGAGTTGTCCAGGGATGAAGAGGCTTCTGTCGGTGTGACCAGCCCCCTAAACAACTGTCGTTTAGCCTCCTCGCGTCTCTTTGACATTATCCAGTAACGACAAAGCCTAACCGCCCGCTGTGGGTTTATCTCTGAAGCGTTGTTTCAAGGTGATGGGAGAGGTAAACAAAAGTGTGCGCGATGTTTTCCTCGTTGGAGATCAGTGGCGCGCGCACTCTTCTCTTCACTTGCTCACTACAACACTAAATGGGTCTTCCCGTTATTCAGATGTTCCAATAAGTTCTGTCAATATTCATACAATGGTGCTTGATCGTGTACCCGAAAAGCCGCTCTCAAATCTGCGTCTGATCACATTCAATATCAACGGTATACGCACAGTCTTCCACTATCATCCATGGACGCGTCTACGAACTCTTAAGGGAATGTTTGATTCCCTTCATGGCGATATCATAACATTACAAGAGCTCAAAGTATCGAAGCAGGATGTTGACCAGTCTGTCGGGAAAGTTGAGGGATACTCATCTTTCATTACAGTCCCAAAGATCAAGAAAGGATATGCAGGAGTTGGCGTCTATGTGCGGATTCCTAAAGATGACGAGCCAGAGTCAGTGAAAAGGAGTCTCAAGGTTGTCAAGGCTGAGGAAGGAATCACTGGTGTGTTGACTTCTTATGATTCCAAGTTGCCTTATCGAGAGACCGATGGATCGATTGGTGGATATCCAAATCTTGATGTGGAGATTAGTAGGAACATCGATGGTGAAGGAAGATGTGTGGTGATCGAACTTGCAACTAATACTGTTGTCATTTCTGTCTATTGTCCTGCTAATTCGATGGGTACAGAAGATGGAGAACAGTTCCGAGTCCAGTTTTTGGAAGCAGTCCTACAAAGAATCCGTAACTTGAAGGAGATGAGGAAGGACGTTGTGCTCATGGGAGACATCAACATTGCCAGAGACTTGATTGACCGTGCAGATGCACTAAGTGAAATGTTCAAGGCAGGTGAGCTTCGCCGTACAGATGAGGAGAAATTTGAAGAAGTGAACAAAAGGCAGGCTCTGAACTTTATCAGATCATCTATTCCAAGAATCCTTCTCAATGAGATCTTGTTGGACTCTATTGACACTTCGGATGTGCCAAGATCAAGGGTTCTTATCGATACAACGAGAAAATGTCAAGGACGCAGACATGGCATGTACACTGTCTGGAACACTATGATGAATTCTCGTCCTGGAAACTTTGGTTCAAGAATCGATCTCATACTTGCAACTGAACCTCTTGCACAAAAGACTACAAGTGGTAACATCTGGCCCTTCCTCATGGGATCGGACCATTGTCCGGTATACGCCGACTTTGATGTGTCATCATATACAGGCGAAGTACCTGATTGTCAAATACCAAGATTTGAAGCCAGATACGTCTACAAGTTCACAAGCGGTACGATTCATGATATGTTTGCTATGGCGAAGAGGAAAGCATCCACACAGACACCTCCTCCTGATGAGGTTATCTCTGAGACCAAGAAGCCAAAGATCAAACCTGTTATCAAGAAAAAAGTACCGACACCATCAGTCATGAGCTTCTTCAAACAAAAAGGTGATAGTCAACCTTTGGATCCTGGCGTTAGTGCAAGTGAGGTTATTGAGATTCCTGATGAATGTGTTGCTCCCAAATTCGAAGAGAAGAGTGTCTCCTCGGCTTCGTCATCCCAGGGATCATCAGTGAAGTTGTCTCAAGGTCGATTTATGCTTTCCAATGAGCGTATACCCCAATGCAAGCATAAAGAACCATGCATTCTTAAGACTGCAAAGACATCAGAGAATAAGGGGAAGAAGTTTTGGACATGTGCAAGGGATAATGGTGAGATCTTGAGTGGTGAGGATGCGAAGAAGTACAGTTGTGGATTCTTCCAATGGAAATGACGGTGGGCTTATTTATTATTGGCATCAAGCAATGACTAGACTGTATTATATCACTGCATCTGGTGTAGAATCCCTAACGGAAATTGAAGCAGAAACGTCTTCGAGGCCAAACATGGAAAGTGTGGGTGTGTATGTTATAAGAGATGTCTTGAACTTTTGCACATCGTCTTTATGTACGCATGCCAGCACAGATTTGTTATTCACTTTAATAATGTCGACATTGATTGAAGAACCAAATACTCCATGTAAGCTCTTGAGGGCCGCGAGGATCATAGTTTGCCATGTAACGGAATCTGTTTTGATAGAACTGGTTTCCTCATCGTGTTCAAGATCGGGCGTCCTGAGAGGTGTTAGTACAGTAAACCAAGCCAAAAGTGGAACAAATAGGATACATACAGTGTTAATACAAAGTATCTGAGTCCTTCGTCTTCATCTGCGTGTGGCATGGTGTCTATCTTGTCGAGTCGTTGTTCTATTAAAGGTGAATGGTTCTGGGTTGAAAGAAGGCGCTAAAAAAAACCGATCACAAGAGGCGCTCTCTAACTAACAGACCACATCCATACGACAGGCGCCTTCCTCACGACGGCATCCATCTTATGTTCAGACTCATGTTTCGATCTACAGTTGGACATCTCTCTAAAAGGCCCTGTCCAAAGAGGGACAGTTGTAAGGTTGTTCATTGTATCTTCAACCATTCATCACCTGTCCAGAAGCGTTCCCTGGCATCTGCTTCAATTCCTCCAGCATCTACACCAGCTAAAAGAGCCAAAACAGATCCAACACCTCATTCATCATCATCCACTAGCACAGGTGATGTCAAATTGGCTCCAAAATCACTTCCTAATGTTATTGGAGCACCAGCTAAGCATGAATTTCGTATGCGATTCCTCGCAGCCTTTGTTAAGGTCTTCGAACAAATGGGAGAGGCACATCCCAACAAGAAAGCAATCGACTATGAATTTAATATTGCTAAGACTACAACTCGTTTCACCTACCATGGTGCAATGACTCATGGTCTCAAGCATCTACGGACTCATAAGGCTCCCATCAAGCCATCAAGACCAGATAAGAAGAATCTACGGGAACTCACAGATTCAGAAATGTACGATAGTGTACTCAAACTTGTCCATTCTACTGATAAGCTCAAGATCAATGGATATGTCACTGAAATCCCTGTACAGGAAGAACCATCAGAGGAGGCAAGTATGATGAAATGTAACCGTTGTGGAGAAGATTTTGCCCTCAATGATATAATGAAAGAGGCGTCGTGCCAGTTCCATGAGCGCAGGAAAAGACATGGAAATAATGACAAATATTGGGAATGCTGTTCACAAGTTGTTGGTGAAACGAGGGGATGCAAGTCCTCCAAGTATCATGTTTTCAAACCATCGAACTCACAAGTCCTCCACAAACTTATACCATTTAAAGAAACTCCAAAACCCACTGGCCTGGACTCGAGAAAGATGGTTGGTCTTGATTGTGAGATGGGATACACATCTAAGGGAATGGAGCTTATCAGACTTACAATCATGGACTTCTATACAGGTAAAGTTTTGTATGATCAGGTGGTTAAGCCATCTGGACAAGTTCTTGACTTGAACACACAATGGAGTGGTGTCTCAGTGATCCCGGACTCTGCACCAACATTAGATGAAACTTTGTCGGCTATCTTCAAGGATATAATTGATGCTGATACCATCATTGTTGGGCATGGTCTTGAAAATGATTTGAATACACTCAGACTCGTCCATACCAAGGTGGTTGACACGGCCATATTGTTCCCAAAGGGATTGATGAGAAAATACGCCCTCAAGGACTTGGCATTCGATTTCCTTGGAAGACGTATTCAAACTGGTGAACATTCCTCAGAAGAGGACTCGTTGGCTGCGATCGATATCATCAAGATGCATATCTCAAGAACTGATAAATGAACATACAAATCACTTCTTACCATCTAATCTCTCCTCAAGTGTAGCCAAACGCTCCAAGATCTGATTCTGGTTGTTCAAAACTTGTTGGATCATCTCTCTAATGGTCATACTTTCCGGTACAGTTGCACTCTGTTGAGGATTGTTCTGTTGAGGCTTGACCTCCTTGTCGAAAGACACTGCGATCTTCTTCTTTCTCGGTTGTCTTGCCTCTTCTTCCTGAAGATATCTCATCACATTCTTAGCAGATTCTGCGTTCTTCATCGTATTAATAGATGTAGTCAAGTCCAATTCACTACCTTCTTCAGATTCAGAAGGAGGGCTCAGCCTGCGCTTTAGGATCGACTTCTTTGTGAATGAATCCATGAGATTACTTGACGGATCACGGTTTGTTGCATTGTTTGCACGGCCATATCGAGTGAGTGGTTGTTCAGAATTTGATCTTTTTGATGTTATCATACGCGATGGTGTGATATGGCGGTTGTTACTAGATGCCATTGGTTTCAGGGTTTCAAAAGTAATGTTCTTGCTGAAGGATGGGGGAGCTGGAGGAGGGACAGTAGAAACAAACTCAGGCTGTCTGTCCACGCTTTGAGCACGCGAGTTGACCAAGCGACGAGGAGTTGTGGCAAATATCTGTTGGGATGACTTTGAGGAAAGGGAACCTTTGAAAGGGGAAACTCTTCCTGGTGGCTTGCTCAAGGGGTCATCCTTGATTGGTCTGCGAGTTGGCGAACTCATGATCAACTTAGGCGGTGACTTGGCGGTGAACTCCAGTAGGGGCACTGTTGCAAGCAGATTGGTCGACTCTTTCAATGGAGATTTCTTTGTTTGCATCTTTGTTCTTGTTTCTAGCGAATATGTGTGAGTGTGTGGGTGATATGTGGTACTTCTGCGCTTTGTTTACTTTTCGATTCCCAACTTGCGTTGTCTCGGTGATAGCAATTGTTGCCCGTACCAAAGTCGGACTAACTCAGTTCCGAGGCGAACGCGTAGTTTTGGCGACGCGTCTGTTTCATTCAAACAATCGTAGAAATTTCGACTGGGGCAACTTAGCAAGCTTGAGCAACAAAACATCCGTTGTAACGTCTGAGAGTGTGTGCAGTGCCAGGGGAGACTGATTAACATCGAGGAGTCGGCATAATGTATATCACACGGGGGAACTTCCACCGGGCGTTCGACAACATCAAGAAGACTTCCCTATCACATTCAACTTGTAAGCTCATCATCTTTGTGGCTTGCTTGAACGTTGATGCATTATGTGCTTCCAAAATATTGAGTGCTGTGTTAAAGAAAGAGCTTATTCAGTACCAGATCGTGCCCATTGTCGGATATACAGATCTTAAACGGCATTACCAGAAACTTGATGGTGATATCTCAAATATCATCTTGCTTGGCTGTGGAGCAATGGTGGACCTTGAATCGTTCTTTGAGATTGATGCATCTGAATTCGTGGATCAAGAGAACCCAAACCTGGATGGATCTTTCAAAACAAGTAGGAGTATCTATGTGATTGATGGTCATAAGCCATGGAATCTTGACAACATCTTTGGCTCTCACATTGTCATGTGTCTTGATGATGGTCACATTGACAACGATTTGAGCTCTGAGCGTGAAGCTTATACCACGCTGATAGCATTGCAAGAAGATGAAGAGGATGATGACGATGATGAAGACAAAGATACAGATGCAGACACAGATGATGACAGTGACGACAGTGATGACGATAGTGTTGTTGAGGGCCTCACAGATGATGACGATGAAGAAGAGCTCTCAAGTTCACAAGTAAGAAAGAGAAAGATGAAGCAAGAACATAAGACAAAGAAACGTCAGATAAGGACTAATGAGAAAGTTGTTGAGCAGTACTACTCTTCAGGTACCACCATCACAGTTTCTGTTTCCTTACAAGTTTACACATTACTCTCAGAGATTGGAGAAACCAACATTGAAAACTTATGGCTTACAATTATTGGCACAATCTACCTTGAAAGCCAATATCCAGAAGTCTACCGCACTACATTTGACGCTTTGAAAGCGGAAGTTGCGAGACTTAATCCAACAGCAGTGGGGTCATCGAAGAACGCAGACACATCCACACTCTCCATTGATACAGATTACTATTTGTTCTTGCTACGACATTGGACACTTTATGATGCATTCTTTTATTCTAATTATGTCAATGCAAAACTTGGAATCTGGAGAGATGAAGGAAGAAAAAAACTGCACAAAATGTTTGCCCGTATGGGTATCTCACTTCAGGACTCCAAACAGAATTGGCTCTACATGAACAGTGATATCAAGAAAAACCTCAATGTTACATTTAATAAAGTCTTGGGTCACTATGAATTGGATGAGCTCGTCAGAGAGGGTTTCTTGAGAACCTATGGATTTAGAGGTTCATTGTCTGCAAGTGAATGTGTTGAGGCCATCACTGCTCTCCTTGAGCACGACAATTCTCCTACATTTACCAATACTGACGACGATGAAGATATTGATGAGTTGATTGCCAAGAAGGAGAAAGTTTGGATTAACAACTTCTGGAGGAGTTGGGATGCCTTAGACAGCAATATGGAGCTTATTAACCGTGGTCTTGACTATGCCAAATCGTTTCAGAAGACTGTCTTTAACACTGGTATGGCTGTTCTTGAAAAGCGTCAGCTCAGAAGTTTGAAGATTTACCGTCTTGTTGTATTAAAGGATGGTCCAGATATTGAATTGTTTAAGAACCCACTTATCCTTACAAGACTTGGTAACTGGATTCTTGAGAGTTGTGCAGAGTATGACAAGACTCTGCTCCCACTCGTCATGGCTGCCCTTGATGAACACACAGATACATACTTGGTTATTGGTCTCGCTCCAAGATATCCAAGAGGAAGAAAGGCAATGGAAGATTTGGATCAAACAACAACGTTACTCAATACTTTCAGTGTTGCCTTCCAGCAAGTGGCGGTCTCCACAGGTGCTAAAGTCAGAATCGACTCTTTTGAGAGCTCCATCATTGAGATCAGAAAAGATGATCTCCAGCCATTCTTGGAGAAGCTCACATTGAGTGGTTTAGTCTAACGGACCCTCTTAGAAATGCATGATAATAAAGTTGATGCTCATCGTAGTTCCCGATCAGGTATATTTCCTTTTTGGGTGATTTCTCGATTTTCTTCAAGCGCCATCGAAAACGCGTCGAAAGCGAAGGCGACGTTGACCAGTTGTGAACGCTACAACTGCATCACTTTCAGGTCCAATCCTCTTATAGAACAAGATGGTAAGTTTGCTCATGATGATATCAAGTCGATCGAATACTAACAGTCACCCAGAGTGTCAACATCTACGGTGATCAAGTCACAGAAGAGCGTGCTGAGAATGCGCGTATGTCTTCCTTCGTCGGCGCCATCGCTGTCGGTGATCTCGTCAAATCCACATTGGGTCCAAAGGGTATGGACAAACTCCTTCAAAGTGCCTCATCCGACCAATCTCTTGTCACAAATGATGGTGCTACCATCCTTAAATCCATCCCACTCAGTAACCCAGCTGCCAAAGTGCTTGTGAACATTTCAAAGGTCCAAGATGATGAGGTTGGTGACGGTACCACCAGTGTCACTGTCCTTTCAGCAGAGCTGCTCAGAGAAGCTGAGAAGCTTGTTGACCAGAAGATCCACCCACAGACCATCATTGAAGGCTACAGAATTGCCTCTCAAGCTGCCCTTGGTGCTCTTGAGAAGTCTGCCGTTGACCACTCCAAGGACACCGACAAGTTCTACAACGATCTTATCAGTATCGCAAAGACCACATTGTCCTCTAAGATTCTCAGTCAGGACAAGGAGCAATTCTCTAAGCTTGCAGTTGATGCCATTTTGAGACTTAAGGGATCTACAAACCTCGAACACATTCAGATCATCAAGAAGATTGGTGGTAAACTCTCGGATTCCTTCCTTGATGAAGGTTTCATTCTCAACAAGCGTTTCGGTAACTCCCAGCCTAAGAAGATTGAGAACGCTAAGATCCTCATTGCTAACACATCATTGGACACTGACAAGGTGAAGATCTTCGGTGCCAAATTCAAAGTTGATTCTACCTCCAAGCTTGCAGAATTGGAGAAGGCTGAGCGTGAAAAAATGAAAAATAAAGTTACTAAGATTTCTAAGTTTGGTATTAACTGTTTCATTAACCGTCAGTTGATTTATGATTACCCAGAGCAGCTCTTCACAGATGCCGGTATCAACTCCATCGAACATGCTGACTTCGAGGGTGTGGAAAGACTTGCTCTCGTCACCGGTGGTGAAGTTGTTTCTACATTCGACAACCCAGAGCTCGTTAAGCTTGGTTCATGTAAGTCCATTGAGGAGATCATTATTGGTGAAGATGTTATGACCAAGTTCTCTGGTTGTGCTGCTGGTGAGGCTTGTACAATTGTTCTTAGAGGTGCCACTGAGCAGGTTCTCGACGAGGCCGAGCGTTCTCTCCATGATGCTCTTTCTGTTCTTTCACAGACTACAAGGGAGACCAGAACTGTTCTTGGTGCTGGTTGTGCGGAGATGAACATGTCCAAGGCTGTTGACACTGCTGCTCAAAACGTTGAAGGTAAGAAGGCATTGGCTGTTGAGGCATTTGCCCGTGCTTTGAGACAGCTGCCGACTATCCTTGCAGATAACGCTGGTTTCGATTCTTCCGAGCTTGTTACCAAGTTGAGATCTGCCATCTATAACGGTATGACTACATCTGGTCTTGACTTGGAGAATGGAAGAATCACAGACGTTAGAGAGCTTGGAATCGTGGAGTCGTACAAGTTGAAGAGAGCTGTTGTGAGTTCTGCATCTGAAGCTGCTGAGGTTTTACTCAGAGTTGATAACATCATCAAGGCTAAGGCTAGAACTGCCAACAGAGCCTAAAACACCAATAAACAGTGTAATTGTGTTCTGATTCGATCTTCGTAGAGTTGCCCTCATGTTGCACTTACCAGGCTTTTTTTTTTTTTTTTTTTTGGAGCCTCGTCGCCTCGTCGCCCACAACAAAATTTTCCGCACAGTGTTCTCCTTCCTACAACAATAGCCACTGCAAGAACCTTGTAAGCTTGCATCCATTGTCGATTCAACTTCCCAGTTTTCATCTGGAGAATTCACCCACAGATGTGTGTCAAGTAATTCTCCCCTTGTTGGTCATATAAAGTAAGTTTTTTCGCCTGTTGACGGACAGGAATCCACACACGAAGCTTTCTAGTGATGACAACCTTTTTGTTGCTTTAAGACGAAAGTCACTGTGAGCACAATGATTTCTCAAGACTACAACGGTATCTGATCCTTAGTTATAAGTGTGGATTTTCCTTCTGTCTCTTTACCTCTATCTGGGGATGTGTGGCTAACAATTTTGAAAGAGCATGTCCAAACGCGTGCCTTTGAACGTGCGCTATCCGCATTCGTTGCCAGTTCATCCAATCCAGGTACCAGAGATTACGCCGCATAATCCTGTGTCCTGGTTGTACTCTCTCTACGTGTTCCTGAACTCCAATGTATCTGTGAGTAGGACCGTTGTTGAGTGTGATGAACATGGTCATTTCCTCGTCCGTGATCCTAATCACATGAGAACCCTCTGGACTGATGGGTTTTTCGGAAAGGGTGTTCTATCTAGATCAGATCCCTCATGGGCTGATCGTACACAGAAACGTCTTGGTCTTGGTGAATTCAAGAATTTAACCATGGAAGAGATCACAGCGTTGAGAAGAGAGGAAAGAAAGAAGTTCAAGAAGGAGCGTGCAAAGCTTGAGGCTAAACAGGCTGAGCTGAAGAAACAAGGTATTGTTGATCCATTCCTGGAGGAGAGATTGACTCTGAAAGATATGAGAGATAAGGACATTGACGTCAAGGTTGAAAGACAGACGTATGCTCGTCCTGAAGATGATATCTTGTTAGATGAGAACAAAGAGTTGATTGATATCGAGACACTCCAGCTGCAACCTGTTGAGGTTCTGTTCTTGAATTTCGCTCTTCAGTGTTCTGATATTGTCAAAGACAAGCGCCCACTCTCCTTTGAAGAACTCCTTGGCCTACTCTGGAAGGGTAGACGTGCTGATGACCCGTTCATCCTGAACTATGTCGTTTATCACCACTACCGCTCTCTTGGTTGGTGTGTAAGATCTGCTATCAAGTTTGGTACAGATTGGCTACTCTACAAGCGTGGACCTCCGTTCCATCATGCTGAGTTTGCACTTTGTGTGCTCCCAAACTATGCTGATGAGTCCACGAATACGTCCATAAGTAAGGACTACTTCTGGCTATCAAGTTTGAACCGAGTTATCTCTGGTGTTCGTAAGAATTTAGTGTTGGTGTTCGTCGATGTTCCTTCTCAAGAGGAGATTGACGATGCTACAGACTTTGCCTCTGTTTTGAAGCTTTACAAAGTGAATGAAGTTTTATATAGACGCTGGGTTCCTAATAAAAACAGAGATTAACTATTACAAAGAGATGTTCATTAGTTCATTAAGAAGATTCTAGAGGAAATCACATTATTCATATGAGACCCTTGTATGCTTTTTCAACCCATCCACAATCTCTCATGCCATCAATAGCCGCCTTTGGGCCCTTCGCTGGGTCATCGTAGAGCTTCATGAGGTTCTCATCGGTTGTGGCTGGCTTGGAGATACACACGAACTGGGTGGAGTCAGGAAGTACACACTTCAATTGAGACTTTGGATAAGGACATGGACAGTCGGAGGCACTAGCAACACATGCCTGTGTGTCTGGACAGAGGTACTTTTGGCATTCGTTGTTCAAGAACTCATGCTCAAAGTTTGTCTGGCCCTGTTGTTGCTGTTGTTGTTGTTGTTGGCCCTGGTTGAAGAAATTGAAGAACTGGGCGTTAGCAGCTGATACAAAGATACCGGCAAGAATGAGTTTGTTAAGCATTGTTGTGTTGCTCCCTTAACAGTTTCTTGTAACGAGATGAGTCCTTTCGACGTGTTCTCTTCAGTTCGTTGTAGAAGTGCGCTTACCGTTTCCGCGAACTTGTTTTATTCGCGGTCTGATCAAGGTCGCCTTCGTACCTTAGATAGAACCCTAAAATCCTAAAAGGACTTCAATCTCATATAGTTGACCCAGTCTGAGGTCACCTTGTGTATTTGTGATTGGTGATTGGTGATTCATCATTTTGAATTCCTGTTGTCCTTCAGATTTAGTTCATCTTCTAGGTGTTACAGCTCCAGATATACAAGGTGTGCGAACCGGCCCGCTCATACGAGTCCATCTAGCTTTATCTGACTCGAGAGCATTATGCAACGCCGGGCTGGGATTTTAACTAAACAAAAGCATCAACGACAATATGATAGTATATCACAACAGGCTGGCAGTTAGGGAATTTCCACTTTATGCAACACGCCCGTTGGATCATATTTTGAAAGGAAGAGAACGTGCAGTTCGGGAATTTACGGCGTCCTCCCGAGACTTACCCAATAGATTGAACAACGCCGGCACCAACAAAGACAAAGATCACGAGAATGAGAAAGGGTCGAAGGTCTGAGAATACTACTTAGCTACTAACTAGTGAACTTTGTATACTACCAAAAGAGCCTTTATCCATGGATCTGCACTCCCTTAAGTCCGTACACCAGGCTGTACCTACGAAGTTCGAACTGTATTCTCGCTTCTACTCCCAGTTTTGTCCCCTTGCCCATGAAGGGGGGCGAGATCCTTTGATAACAGATAACAGCTGAACTGATTGGCGACCATAGGGCGGCTTTCTTGGCAACCTCTTTGTTCTCTCAAAAGGGCGGCTTCTCCCATTAGCAGGCCACTCTGAGGACCGCCACTCTGGGCCTTGAAACCCGCATACGCTCTCGCAATGGATAACGAAGGATACAACTCGGACGGCGCCAGTACCATCCAGGGATCGATCCATGACAAACTCGACTATGAGTATGAGCTCAGAGGTGACGATGAGCCAGAACTCCAGCAACGTCTGTTCACTCCATTCCTATGGAACAAGACAGTGAAGCCCATCCCTTTGGACTCTGAGAGAACTGAACTCCCTATCAACTCTTCTGGTATCTTTTCCACACTCTTCCTCAGTTGGCTCTTGCCTTTACTCAATGTTGGTTACAAGAGAACCGTTACACAGCAGGATCTGTGGGTTCTTGGGAATGAGCTCAAGGTTGAAACGACATATCCAAGGTTTGAGAAGAACCTGAGTGATGTTATCGCCGAGCATCACGAGAAGAACCCGGACTCTGAGAATCTATGGCCAAAGAAGGCATTAGCTCGTGCATTCTACCGAACATTCAAGAGACAAATCCTCATAGGTTGCCTATTGAAATGTATGTCCTCCCTGATTGAAGCATTTTCTACTCTGGTATCGAAGTACTTGATTCTTGCGGTTCAAGACACCGCGTCAACAGGAAGAATAGGGCCGGCAGTAGGGTATGCCATTGGCCTGACCTTTATGCTTGTCATCAATACTTTTCTGAACAACCATGGTTTCCTCATTGCTGATCAAATGGCTATCCACTCCCGCACACTCCTTACGAAGGCTCTCCTTTGTAAGTCACTTGAGGCAAACGCTGAGACGCGCCACAAGTATTCAGGTGGTTCAGTGCTTGGTTTTCTTGGTGCAGATGTTTCCAAGATTGAAGTTGCCTTCCAAAAGGCTTTCTACTTTGTTGGTGCTCCTATTTCTATCACCCTTGGGTTGATCCTTCTCCTTATCAACTTGCACGCCGCTGCGATCGTCGGCCTTGTTACGTTTATGTTTCTTGCCTTCCTGGCTGGTATTCCAATGCCATATCTCTACAAGTACACAAAGGATGCTGTTACCTACACCGATAAACGTTCTTCAAAAATCCGTGAAGTTCTTCAAGCAATGCGTATGATGAAGCTCTACTCTTGGGAATCAGCATATGAATCTGTGTTGAAAGTCATAAGGTCTAAAGAGGTCGGCTACATGTACGTCATGAGGTTACTCCACTCTATTGTCTTTGCCATTGCATATTCCTCCTCTTCCATTTCTTCCATGGCTGCATTTCTTGTATTATATGCCATTAACGGATCCACTTCCCCATCGGTTATCTTTTCTTCGATCTCCTTGTTCGGTATTATGACGAGAGATATAATGAATGGTATCTATTCCTTCCCACAACTTGTTGATGCTATAAACTCTAGTGAAAGAATTGGAAACTACTTGAGATCTCCAAGTGATGCTGAGGAACGTGAGAACTTCTACGATGATACGTTGATCCAAGATCCAACGGTTGCTATCAAAGTTGCAGACGCAGACTTCTTCTGGACTGAATTTGAGGAGGTTACCGAAGAGGTTACCAACGACGAGCCACAAGAGAAGAAAAGTAAACTCCCTTCTTTGTTCAAGAAGAAGAAGAAAGAACAACCGAAGGAAGCTGAGTTCATATCCAAAGAGAAACAAGTCCTATCTAACGTGAACCTTGAGATTCATAAAGGTGAGTTCGTTGTCATCACTGGTCTTACTGGGTCTGGTAAATCTTCTCTGTTATCCGCACTTTCTGGTCTCATGCCCAAATCCAAGGGATCTGTTGGTGTGTCTGGTTCTCTCCTTCTTTGTGGAACTCCGATGGTTCTAAATGCTACTATTAAGGACAATATCCTCTTTGAACAGCAGTACTATATTGAGAAGTACAAGACTGTGTTAGAGTCATGTGCTCTTGATAAGGATCTCAAGATGTTCTCTGCTGGAGACATGACCGAGGTTGGTGAACGTGGTGTTACTCTTTCTGGTGGTCAAAAGGCTCGTGTCAATTTGGCCAGAGCCGTCTACAACAACAGAGACATCTATTTGCTGGATGATGTCATGAGTGCTGTTGATTCCAACGTTGCTAAGCATCTCATGGAGGAGTGTATCTTTGGTTTGTTGGATAACAAAACAAGAGTTTTGGCTACTCATAACTTGGCGGTGGTTCAGCAGGCTGACCGTGTCATCTTCATTAACAAGGATGGTACTGTTGACTGTGATACTTGGGATCTTCTACTGGAAACGAACGCTGAATTTGCAAGTTTGATGGAGTTCAAGAACAACTCTCTCATGAAACCAAAGGACCTCTCTAGGGACTTCATCGAAGCCGAAGAAGTTGAAGAAGATTTCCAAGCGATGAAAAAAAGAATTGAAGAGGAAGAGAAGGAAAGAGCCAAGGGTGCTCTTGTCACCTCTGAGGAACGTCTGATTAACAGTGTTCCAATGTCTCTTTACTTACAGTACTTTACCACTGGTAGCGGTAAGCTTGGTGTCTTTGGTGCTCCTCTAGTAGTCGTGATTGTTGCTCTTTGTTCCGCAAGTTTCATTTTCCCAAGTGTCTGGCTGACCTTTTGGATTGAAGATCATTTCAAAGGTATGTCACAGGGTGAGTACATCGGCATCTATGTATCTCTCAATGTGATTTCTCTAATCCTTGGATTCTGTGAGATGGCATATTTGGGTGTTCTCCTTGCCCATTCTGCAAAGATCATGAACCTCAGGGCCATGCAGCGTATCCTTCATGTTCCAATGTCGTTTATGGATTCTACTCCAATTGGACGTATTCTGAACAGATTCACAAAGGATACAACTATCCTTGATAACGTCTTACCTTCAGAAGTTAAGGCATTTTTGCATCTGTTTGGTTTTTCGATTGCTATCATCGTAACGGCTGTCATCTACATCCCTTGGTTTGCACTCTCACTACCCTTCTTCTTGGCCTCCATCCTCATCTTGGGTAATTTCTTCCAGGCTACTTCAAGAGAGGTCAAACGCTTGGAAGCTATCAACCGTTCATTCATCCTTAACAACTTCAATGAGGTCATCAACGGGTGTGACACCATCAAGGCATATGGTTCACAGGGAAGCTTCATCCATAAGAATGACGATTACAGCAATAAGATGAATGAAGTTGGATTGGTTGTTGTTTCAAACCAACGTTGGGTCAACCTCTCTCTGAATTTGCTCTCTAATTTCATGATCTTGATCATCACATTGCTTTGTTCCACTGATCGCATCAATATCTCCCCAAGTGCTGTCGGTTTACTCACTACTTACTTGCTGGACTTTGCGGAGAATGTCCCTATTGTTCTTGAGACTTTCACACTAGCTGAGAATGATATGAATTCTTTGGAGAGAACTTACCACTATGCATTCAACATTGTCCAAGAGGCTGCTTATACCCGTCCTGATACTGCCCCTGCTCCAGAGTGGCCACAGCATGGTGCCATTGAGTTGAAGAATGTGGATATGAGATACAGAGCTGGTTTGCCTTTGACTCTCAAGAATCTCTCTTTCAGTATCAAGGGCTCGGAGAAGATTGGTGTTTGTGGCCGTACTGGTGCCGGTAAGAGTTCTCTGATGAGCGCCTTGTTCCGTTTGATGGAGTTGGAGAAGGGTTCTATTGAGATTGATGGTGTTGATATCTCCAAATTGGGTCTTCATGAGTTGAGATCTAAGCTGGCTATTATCCCTCAGGATCCTACTTTGTTCCAAGGCACCGTGAGATCGAACTTGGATCCATTCGGTGAGAAGACCGATGAGGAGCTTTGGGATGCCTTGAAGAGAACTGGACTCAGTGCCGAGAAGCTCGAGAAGTACCACTTGGATGCTACTGTTGAAGATGGAGGTGCCAACTTCTCGCTCGGTGAGTGCCAGTTGATTGCATTAACCAGGGCTCTTGTTCGTCAGTCAAAGATCTTGGTTATGGACGAGGCTACTTCCAGTGTTGACCATGAGACCGACGCGCTTGTGCAGGCCACGATCCGCAGAGAGTTCAAGAACTCCACGGTCTTGTGTATTGCACACAGACTCAAGACTATTGTTGACTACGATAGAGTTCTTGTTCTGGAGAAGGGAGAGGTTGATGAGTTTGATGTGCCTGCCAGATTGTTTGCTAAAGGTGGTAAGTTTAGAGAGATGTGCGATGCTGCGGGTATAACCGAGGCGGACTTCACTTTTTGAGAGAAGTCGGACACCGCATTGTCGGACTATGTGTTTCACTTCATATACTTCATTTCTAGATACATGCTTTATCCATTGTTACAACGCGTGTGAAGACGCCAAGATCATGGGAGAAACTGTGATCAAGGGAACAAAGAAAGACGCAAGGAAACTGGGGTTGACGGATCAGGGGTAACAATGGCATACCGGAACCCCCAAACCCAACGGGTATATCTGTGGTGAGAGAACGGTGGTACCACTAATTGTCATCCTTTAGACATCATTGACTCAGTGACTTTGAGTTATTATTTGCCTTCTCTCCCCGGTCAGCAGCCCCGAAATCTGTCGGGAGTCACACGGGTCGGAATCGTTCTTCGGGGTAATGGTCGGGGTCCACTCCGGCTTGATCTCCTGACCTTATCCCGGGTGGAGCCGACACTGAGCAGGCCATTGTTAACAATGGAAAGATGGAATGCACTCGCTTATCCGACGTTGTAAAGGGTCTGGTTGGTCAATCTTGTTCCTGTGGCATCTGGTTAGCCTTGTTCCTGTTTATCCGGGCTCATTTACCATTCAACTCTGTCCTCACTCCGTTGGTTGTTCCCCCACTGTTATTGTTTAACATCTCTTTGAAGTTTTATTGTGGGTCAATTGTTTGGTATGCATATTCTGAGACCCGAGATGGATATAAATACCCCGTCTCGGTCGCTTCCAATTGGGTCTGGTCATAGCAGTGCAATCATGAATCATGCTTAGCTCCACCGCTAAAGTCGCTGCCAGATATATTTCTACTTGCCGTCCTGCTTTTAACGCCACAATGAGAGGTCTTCAATACCATGGTGCTAATGATATCAGATATAACACTGAGATTCCAACTCCACAAGTCACCAAGCCAAATGACGTCGTGTTAAAGATCGCCTACTGCGGTATCTGTGGATCAGATCTTCATGAGTTCGAAGGACCAATCTTCTTCGCCAACGCAGCTGCTGATGGTGACAAAATTTCCGGTAGAAAGCTCCCACTTGTTTTGGGTCATGAGTTCTCTGGTGTCGTTCATGAAGTCGGTTCCAACGTTACCCACGTCAAGCCAGGTGACCACGTTGTTGTGGAGGCTACTGGCCATTGTGATGACAGAATGAACTACTTCACTGAGCCAAGCAACAAGCGCCAGAAAGAGCCAATGTGTATCTCTTGTGAATTGGGTTTCTCCAACACTTGTGAAGACTTGAACTTCCTTGGTCTTGGTGTTGACAATGGTGCCTTGGCTGAGTACTCCAAGTACAACAAGAGCCATGTCCTCAAGGTTGACAAGAAGGTCCCTTTGGATGTCTGTGCCTTGGTCGAGCCATTATCTGTTTGTTGGCACGCAGTGGAACTTGCAAACTTCCAAAGGGGTCAGGATGCACTCGTCCTTGGTGCCGGACCAATTGGTCTTGCCGCTTTGCTTGTTCTCCAGGCTAAGGGTGCTGCCAATGTTGTTGTTTCAGAGCCAGCTTCCATCAGAAGAGAGCAGGCTGTCAAGCTTGGTGGTATCGGCTTTGACCCATCTCAGTACGGTGACAGAGCTACAGAGGAGTTGAAGAAGATGGGTTTCAAGGGACAAGGTTTTGCTGCCTCCTTTGACTGTTCCGGTTTCCAGGAGACCTACACGACCTCTGTCCAGGCCATTAGAGCTCATGGTACTGCTTGTAACGTCGCCATCTGGCCACACAAGTCTGTTGCTCACTACGTTATGGACTTGACTTTGACTGAGAAGGTCTCTGTTGGTTCTTTGGGTTACCAGACAAAGGACTTCCAGGGTGTCATCGACGCTTTGGAGAGCGGTGAGCTTGATGTCGAGAAGGTCAAGACTTTGATCACTGGTAAGGTTGGCTTGAAGAACGGTGTTGAGGAGGGCTTCAAGGAGCTGATCAACCACAAGGACAAGCACATCAAAATTTTGATCAGTCCAGATCTCTGATTGTGTTCTGATACTGAACTTGGTGCTGCAATAGAAGTTCGTACGTTTGATACCTTTTTGTGTAGGTATACTCAAGTCTAAGCTACCGACTGTTAAACATCTATTTTCATCGTAAGTACAAACCACTTTTCCATTATTAAAAAGGTTATTTACTCCGGCCACTGAGCTAGTTGTTCGGACTTGTTCCTTTTTATCCGGGCTCATGCCCATTGCCCATGTGGATCGTCTAACCTTATCTTCAAGCATACAATTCGGGCCGTCTTCACCCCACGATTCAGCATTTATGGGTGTTCTACAAACTATAAAGCACTCCGGCCCCCGGGGTTTCTTATAAAGAAGGCATTTTCGCTTCTAAATATCTATTTCCCCTTGTACTGATTAATCCACTCTACAAACAATGCTTAGATCAACCACCAGACTCGCAATAAGAACAGCTCCCCGTCTCTATCTCCGCGGAGCTCTCCCGGCAATAAGAGATCTCTCAACTACTCGTCCTGCCTTCAATGGCACTATGAGAGGTCTTCAATACCATGGATCGGAGGATATCAGATACAACACTGCAATCCCGATTCCAAAAGTCACCAAACCAGACGACGTTGTGATCAAGATCGCCTTCTGTGGTATCTGTGGGTCTGACCTCCACGAATACAACCATCCAATCTTCTTCGCTAATGCTGCTGATCAAGGTGACAAGATCTCAGGGAAGAAACTCCCCCTTGTCCTGGGCCACGAGTTTTCGGGTGTCGTTCAAGAAGTTGGTAATAACGTTAAGGGTCTTCAACCTGGTGACCATGTCGTTGTGGATGCTACCGGTCATTGTGACGATAGAAGAAACTACTTCACTGAACCTGAGAACAAACGTCAAAGTGAGCCTGTATGTATCTCGTGTGAGTTAGGACACTCTAACACTTGTGAGGATCTCAGTTTCCTTGGCCTCGGTATCGACAATGGTGCCTTGGCAGAGTACTCCAAGTACAACCAGAAGCACGTGCTCAAGGTTGATAAAAAGATCCCATTGGATGTTTGTGCTTTAGTTGAGCCATTATCGGTTGTTTGGCACGCTGTTGAGCTTGCAAACTTTAAGCAAGGTCAAGATGCTCTTGTTCTCGGTGCTGGGCCCATTGGTCTTGCGACGCTGCTTGTTCTTCAAGCCAAGGGAGCCTCGAACGTCGTTGTCTCTGATCCTGCATCCATCAGAAGAGACCAGGCTATAAAACTTGGTGCCATTGGCTTCGACCCTTCCAAATTCGGTGATAAAGCTACTGCAGAGTTGAAGAAGATGGCTGATAAAGGTCAGGGTTTTGCGGCCTCTTTCGACTGTTCCGGTATCCAGGCAACTTACACAACATCCATTCATGCTATTAGAGCACACGGCACTGCTTGTAATGTTGCCATTTGGCCTCATAAGTCTGTGGCACATTACGTTATGGACTTGACCTTGACTGAAAAGACCTCTGTCGGCTCTTTGGCTTACCAAACTAAAGATTTTGAAGGCGTCATTAATGCTTTGGAGACTGGTAAGTTGGATATTGAAAAGGTTAAGACCTTGATCACCGGTAAGGTTGGCTTGAAGGATGGTGTTGAGAAGGGTTTCAAGGAATTGATCAATCACAAGGATAAGCATATCAAGATCTTGATCAGTCCAAATCTCTGATATAACACGGCACAGTTCAATCAAAAGCTACGTATGTTGATCCTTTAGTTTGGTAAAACGTATTCTAGTCTAAACAAACGAAAACTCATATATCATTCTTGTTCTTTATAACAGATCATCTTCATCGCTTCTGCGTTGTTCGTACATCTTGACCAACTGTTCGAGTCTTCTTCTTTCTGTTTTCTCTTTGTCCAATTCTGCCTCATACCCTCTCTGCATCTCACCCACCATCTTCTTGAACTCACCACGCATGACGGAAATCGAAGAGTTAAACTTCATAGGCGATGATGCTGTTGGACTGAGTCCATACTTCGTGTTCAAATTCTGTTGGAGTAATGGTGTCGTTGGGTTTTCTGGTCCTGAATCCAGCTGGATAGACAAACCCGTCAATGGCGATGTTGGAGTGTTGTTCTCCTTATCAGAGATTGGCGATAATGGTGATGCATCGTGAACAAGACCAAGCTGATCAATCTTCATTTGTGTATATTTTTTCATCAAGTCCCTGATTTCTGCGTTCTTGTCGTCCAATTTCTGTTCAAGCACGTTCTTCTCATGCTCAACGAGGATGGAGCGTTGGTTGGCCTTCTCCAATGAGATCACCGTCTCTGAAAGCTGGTTCTCCAATGCAATTCTCTTCTTTTTGTTAGTCTCTGATGCTGTGGAGCTCATAGAGCGTTCGCTTTCGTATTGTTTAGTCAAATAGTTGTGTGCAAATTGAAGGTCTTGCAATGCAGTCTTGACCTTATTCAACTCTTCCTTGGTAGCCGAGGACTCCTCATCAAGACTTCTGGATGATGTGGATCCGGAACCACCACTTGCCAATAATGCATCAAGACAGCTCTTTGCCCACTGAGTCTTGTTTTCATGACTAGTTCCAGTGGGTGTGGGTAACAAGACATTTCTTTGGACAGCAAGGGATGCAATGTATGATAACAGTTCCTCGGTTTGTTTGTCCTCTGTGTTTCTGCACTGTTGAACCCTCGAGAGCTCTTCTGCTTGCTCGGAGTAGTGAATGTTTTCAACGTGTGTAAATGCCAAAGCGAGTAAATACTGGTTACTCAAAGTTTGTTCCCTTTCCCTTATGTCATTGTTTGTCTTGATCAACTGTTCAACAAGAGCCATATTTGAACTCATCAACGTAGATAAAATGTCCCTGTCTTCCCTTGATCCCCCATTCATGAATGTAGTTTCAATAAGCTTATAGTTACTCTTAAGCTGTGTCTCAATCTCATTACGTGTCTCTGAAAGCTCATCAATCTGTCTCTGGGCAGCAATGAGCTCGTTGAGCGTGATGAGCTGTGTATCGCTCGGCACGCGTGACATTGCGTATTCTGCAAGCACTTGAACCTTCAGATATGATGCATCGTTCGAGGATGTGACCTCAACTTGAAGAGGTGGTGACAGAATGTGAGTATGTGTGGATGTGGCTCTGTTGTGAACCTCCATATCGCGGGCCTGTGCAATGGTGGACTTGAGCTTCAAGAATCGTGAGGCATCACTGAATTTGACCGAGTCATCGAACATAGACTGGAAAGCACGTTGTGAATCTGAAGATTGGAGGGCATCTGTGAACCTTGGAGACAGCGAGGTCTGGAAGGGGGACTTTGCCATGAGCTGGAGCCCGCGCTGGAAAACTTGTGTATCCCCCATGATTAAGAGTCTCGACGCGTTTTAACCGGATCCAAAAGTGCAACAAGAGACTTTGGGTCTGTATTAAACAACTGAGTCGTCGCTGGAAGTAAAACAGTGACGAAAAGTCGGAGATCAACGCTTGTTATTGGACGACCACAGCCCCAAAGAAGGCGGGTTCCGCGCGTTCCCCTTCAAACGCCTCCCAACGGGTGTGGCCCTTACCATGTGAGATTTGCCCGGTACACGTGGATTAATGACAGTCCGGAATGTTTTGTTGGGTAGATATACCATTGGACATTGATGCTGTGAGCTTTACTTCACTTTAAATGAAGTCAGTTTGACTATACCTTTCATTTGATAGACTGTAGACTTTCTTGGAAGGCCGGACTACATCGCTGTGCCATCCCTATCTACCATCTGGACACCAACCTTATTCCACATACAAACGCGAAAGCCATTAACCTCTAAATAAATTCACGTTATTCAACATTGAGAGGATATAGAGTCGTTTTGAAAGCAATTCTTGCTTAATAAGAAGTTGGAGATTCTAATAAAAGTAGTCTTTAGCCTCTAAAACCCTTCCTTTTAGCGAAAATTTTCGTCTATTTTTTCAATCTTCAGATGAACAACTCAAAATGATAAACGGACTCGCTATTTTTAAATCAAGGGCCTGTATGCAGCACGTGACTCGCTCACTTAGTAATTGTTTAACCTGCAGTTGTGAGTGTATAAACCTGATTAAAGGTACATAAATCAGATAGTATATGAATTAAGTTAGTCTTAATCAAATGAGTGATCTATATTCTTTTGTAAACTTCTACTTAGTCCACAATTGTGGATTATTTGTGATAGACATTGAAGACGCGCTAGGTAACAGGTACCCACTCAACATGTGTAGCAATTACACTTCTACTATCAAACAATTACAACATCATATTTATTGAGTTAGCTAACAAAGATCCTGCTCGCAACATTTTCAATCATTGAGAGCAATAAAACCATGTTATCATCCTTATCAAATGTCCATCCAGCGCCTGTCTGGTGGACAAGGATCCCAAATTCCACTTTACAACTGACCAAAGTTCTTTCTACCAACGTAGAAGTTGAAAGCATAAGCATCAGCATCACCGAGGACCTTGAATTCAACCTCGACACCCTTTGGCAACTTGATAACATCACCAGCCTTTGGGTGGAGCTCATTACCCTCTGAGTCGGTGATAACGAAATCACCTTGAACCTCGAGACAGATCTTGACCTCGTCATATGGGTATGTGTACTTCAATGGCTCACCTGGGACAACCTTAAAGAAACCACCCGTGATATCGGTAGTTGTGTCAGAACCAACGTTGACGATGTCTCCGAGGTAAGAGTTGTCGGAGATCTTTGGTGGGAGGACCTCGTAGCCCTTAGCTCTTGTAATGATCTCGGCAGCAACCATTGTGAAAATATGTGTGTGAATGTATTGGATGAATAGATAGAAGACGGAGATAGAGAACGAGAGGAAGAGAAGACCTTTTTATACTCCACAGCCATTCCTCGAGGTTTGTGGGCGGATCGAGATGAGCTGTCCCAAAAGGGTAAAAGGGTCCCTAGCCCGATATCATGCGCATTCTCTCTCCGCGGATCCAGTTTACGCAGGGCGACTCTAGCCGGACCAGTTATCCATCCAATAGATCAATAACTATTACGTAACAAGGCTCCTTGTATTATAGACATTCGATCACGCATGTGCAAGAACAAGGGTCCAATAGTAGCTGCAATGGTGTCGATAGATAGGGGATGCTCCAGATCGTGGTGCATATCTCTTCCTATAGGCCAGATCCTCCTCCATGTCTAAGTGGGCAACACGGGTTATTCATTATTCATTGCCTTGTGATCCAGAGAATACTATTAATGTGAATGAACTAAGATCAATTGAAATAAACTCGAAAGAACAGTTCAATTATTTATACAAGAAGACCCGATCAACAGGCAATCATACAGGCTTTTTAGGCAGTACCGTTTGGTCTCAAACCACAGAAGAAGTTCTTAGCATAGGAACCTTCTGGACCAGTGACCTCGAAGGTAATGGTGCAACCCTTTGGGAAGTACAATGCGTCGTGTGGCTTGACCTCGTTCTTAACACCAGTCTCATCGGTGACGTAGAAGTGAGCTGGCTCATCGGTTGGAGAGTACACCTCGAGACACACCTTCATCTCATCGTAGTCGTATGGGTAAACCAAAGCATCACCAGCGTTAACAAACTCAGTGTAGAAACCACAGGAGATCTGCTTGTCCTCTGGGGCATCAGAAGTGAAAGTGTCACCGATGAAGGAGGTCTTTCTGCCTGGGATGACTGGCTGCTCGACGGCACCGGCTTTGGAGAGGTATTTCATAGGCATTTTGGAGGGGATATTAGTTGTTCAATTGAGTGATGGTGATACGATATACATAGTGGATGAGGTGAAACAATTGTGGGATCAAACTCTCTTATATATGCTTCCAAGGGCCCCTATCAGCGATGAGGCTGTCCCGTTGCTTCTTTGTCCGGATCGTATGCGATGTCCGAATTCGGCAAAATGTTCCCTACAATTTAGGACTTCCCCTTCCGTCCCCTCTGACTTCCTCGGTAATAGTAAGCAAGATGCCGTTCTCTCATTGGACAGAGGGAGGATTGTGAGGCTACGATCACTTCCATTGCTATTACCAAGAAATAGACGTGGGTTGGTCTTTCCTCTTTTGTTTATGGCGGGTGCCTTTGGGTGTGATCGAAGATCGAAGTGCCATACTGCCAAGCTCTCCAGGTCACTCAAATCCGGAATCGTGGGGAAGCTAAGGCACCTGTTTAATTGTCTGTGTGTGACATTGAGGTGACATATTTCCATTTTGAGTACATATGCCGCTGAAGTGTTCAGGAACGTGTTTGATCAAGAGAAGGAGGAAGCAATAAGTGATGACTTAGCATTAAGGGAGGACAAAAAGGGACGCATTGTTCCCAATTATCGGGATATTATTCAAAAAATACGCCAATTGTATTATGAAGACCAAAATCAAGAACGAATCAGCCCAATTAAAGGACAGAAACTACTGAAAATGAGCACAAAACCTCTAATCAGTAGCGGGACCCCTACCTCGCCTCTTCCTAAAGCGGTAAAATCCGACCTCCAACCAACCCCCGGAAATCCCGACCAAAACGCGGGGCAGGAAGAAGTAGCCAACCAAAAGCACCGCAGTTGCACCACTTCATCCAAATCATCAACAAAGACAAGGCACCAACACATCGCAAGTCGAGATGCCGACCCTTGCTACTGCCTTTGCGGAGACCACCAAGAGATCGCTCACTAGCGCAGACATGAGCAAGCGCGTGCTCAGACTCTACAGAAAGTATCTCAGAGAAGCGCCAACGTTCATCGAGCTCTATGAGTTGGACATGCCTGTGGCCGCTGTTAGAACCAAGATCAGACAGGAGTTCGAGAGACACAGATTCCAGAAGGACCTTGCCGTCAACAATGTGCTCTACGCAAAGGGTCAGATGGAGTTCCAGGAGCTCATTAACTTCTGGAAGCAGTCTCCTCACGTTATGCGCTACTTTGATACCGAAGGAGATACCATCTTTGCTCCACATGCACAGGTTCCAGACACTTTTGTCAACAAGTTCCTCAAGGGATTCTGAATTCCTTCATCTTATTTATTATTTATTCACTATTTATTGGGCAGGGTGGCCCTTTCTCATCAAAGGGAGTCTCCGCTGCCTACCACCCATCCAGCACTATTATTTATTCCAATACAACGCAATTTCAGTTACACTTGTTCCAATTGATATCTCCAAATAACATTAAAAATTCGTAAACAAGGTAGCTCTTCAATAAGCCATGCACCTAAAACAACAAAAGAGCTGTGAAAAAAAAAGCACAACAAAAAAGGGAAGGAAACAAGCAAATAAATTACCGGTTCATGTCAAAAAACTCTATGCTGTATGTGTATAAATTCGTATGTGCAATATGTGTAAGTGTCTTTTCTTTGTTCAGACGAATATTTGCATCTTCTCATAGGTCGTTCCTTTACTTAGAACAAACCTTCAATCTCTCCATCTTCACTCACCTCAACGTTCATGTAGCCAGCATGTGTTGGCAAACCTGGGATGGTCTGGATCTCATCAGCAAGGGCGTACAAGTAACCAGCACCGATAGAAGCTCTAACGTCTCTGATTGGGAATTCAAAGTCAGATGGAACACCCTTCAAGTTAGCATCGTGGGAAAGAGAGTACTGGGTCTTAGCAACACAGATTGGCAAGTTACCGAAACCCTGTTCCTTGTAAGCCTTGATCTTAGCAGCAGCCTGCTCAGAAATAGAGATAGACTTACCGTTGTACAACTTGGTAACAATAGAAGTCAACTTCTCCTCAACAGTGTCGTTAACATCGTAGACGAACTTGAACTCCTCTGGCTTGGAAGTCTTGACAGATTCCATAACAGCCTGGGCAAGCTTGACGGAACCTTTACCACCTTCAGCCCAATGGTTGGATTCAACGGCATCAAATGCACCGGCCTCCTTGGCCAACTTCTTCACAAGCTCAATCTCAGCTGGAGTGTCATCCTTGAACTGGTTAAGAGCAACAACAACGTTCAAACCGAACTGCTTAACGTTTTGAATCTGCTTAGCCAAATTAGCAACACCCTTAGCAACAAGATCCAAGTTCTCCTGAGTGTACTCATCTGGAAGAGCCTGACCTGGCTTGACGTTTGGAGCACCACCGTGCAACTTCAAAGCTCTAATAGTGGCAACAAGAACGACAGTGTTTGGAACAAGACCGGAAGAACGGCACTTGATATCCAAGAATCTCTCACCACCCATTGTGAAGTCGAAACCAGCCTCAGTGATGACGAAACCCTTCTGTTGTTCCTCAGAAGAAGTACCAACCAACTTCAAGGCGATCTTGTCAGCAATGACGGAAGAAGCACCAATGGAGATGTTAGCGAAAGGACCAGCGTGAATCATGACTGGGGAACCTTCCAATGTCTGCATCAAAGTTGGCTTGACGGCATCCTTAAGCAAAGCGGTGATTGCACCAGCGGCACCAAGATCATCAACAGTGATTGGGACGTTGTCGTAGTTAGATCCAATAACCATGTTTCCAACTCTCTGTTGCAAATCGTGCAAGTCTCTGGAAAGAGCCAAGATGGCCATAAGCTCAGAGGCAACGGTGATGTCGAAGCCGGTCTTTCTCTCAATACCCTTCTCAGTTGGAGCCTGACCGATAGTGACCTGTCTCAAGAATCTGTCATTGACATCAACAACACGCTTGATGGTGATTGTGTCTGGGTTGATGTTCAATCTTGCAAACTTGGCAACCTCCTCTGGAGTCAAATCATCGGGGTTGGTCTTGTTGATTCCCAACTTGGCGAGTCTCTTAAGCATGGACTTGGTGAACTTTCTCTCACCTTTCTTCTTTGGAACCAATCTCTTGTAGAATGTCTCATCCTTCTTCTGGGTGATCTCATGGAAGATTCTGGTGTCAATAGCAGCGGCAAGCAAGTTGTTGGCAGCACCAATAGCATGGATATCACCAGTCAAATGCATGTTGAACTCATCCATTGGAATAACCTGGGCATAACCACCACCAGCGGCACCACCCTTAACACCAAAGGTTGGACCCATAGATGGTTGTCTGACATTAGCGATGGATGGAACGTTCAAGTGAGCAGACAAGGCCTGGGCAAGACCCATAGTGGTGGTAGACTTACCTTCACCCAATGGGGTTGGGGTAATACCAGCAACAAGGACGTAGTTGGCATTCTGACGCTCTTTCAAACGGTCGTAAACGTTCAAGTTGACCTTGGCCTTGTAATGACCAAACAACTCAAGCTCGGATTCCTTGAGCTTCAACTCCTCGGCGAGATCCTTGATCAACTTTGGTGTTTGTGCTCTAGAAATGGCAATGTCGGATGGAACTGGAGTCTCCAACTTCAATGGCAATGGAGTGAATGCTGGGGCCTCGTTGCTAGCCTTGAGCTGTCTCTGAGCAGCAAGCAAGACGTTGTCAACAAGCATAGCGACGGTCATTGGACCAACACCACCTGGAACTGGAGTGATGAAAGATGTCTTGTCCTTACAAGACTCGTAGTCGGCATCACCAACGAGCTTTTGACCAGACTTCTTGGTGGCATCAGGGATGTAGTTGATACCAACATCAATGAGGATAGCACCTTCCTTCAACCACTCACCCTTGACAAAGTTTGGCTGACCAATAGCGGCAATGACGATATCAGCGTTATTGACAATATCTGGCAAGTTTGCAGTCTTGGAGTGACAGATGGTGACGGTAGCGTTCTGCTTCTGAAGCAAAGTAGCGACCGGGATACCAACAATGTCGGATCTACCCAAAACAACGGCGTTCTTACCTGAAATTTCAACACCAGTCTCCTCCAAAAGCTTAATACAACCGTGCGGAGTACATGGGATGAACTTTGGCTCACCACCTCTCTTGGACAACTCACCAATGTTGTAACGACCGAATCCATCAACGTCCTTGTCCACAGAGACGGCGTTAGTAATCTTAGCCTCATCCAAGTGCTTTGGCAATGGAAGCTGGATGAGAACACCGTGAATGGAATCATCCTGGTTAATCTGTTCAATCTTGTTCAAGAGTTCGAACTGGGACACGGTCTCATCAAGTTTCTCAACGATACAGTCAACACCGGATTCCTTGGAAGCCTTGAGCTTCATATTAACATAGGTGGTGGAGTCAGGTCTGGCACCAATCTGGAGGATCTTGAGGGTTGGCTTAAAGTTTGGATTTTGAGCCTTAATCTGTTGAATCTTGTCGAATGCTTCGGATCTAATCTTCTTTGCGAGCTTTAGACCAGAAAGAGTCGAGTAGAGACGCTCATGCCTGCTCCAGCGGGCCTGAACCTGAGCGTAACGAAGCATTGTGTGTATGTTTGCCGGTGGGAGAAGTTACTGTGTATCCACTAGTGGAGCGTAAGCTATTCGAAATCCGGTAAAGGAGGGGCGGTTATCTTTTCTCTTATAAATTAACAGTTTACGATCTGTTCAAAGTCTGACGTGGATCTCAGCATGAAAAAAAAAAGGTGTGGCTCCTACCGATGAGCCAGAAACACCCTGACACCAAAGAATAATGCGGGCTTTGGAGGAGAGATAGTCCAATTGGCTGTGGGAAGTATGAAGCGAGCTGGACTGGTAAAATACACGCTACCAAGGGGTGAACAAGGCCTATAACTGCTACAAGACTCTCTCAGATCTATGACTGTCACATGCCTAGTAAATTGGGTCCCATCCAGTTTTTTGTGTCAATTACAACCCCTGCCTTGACTCTGCACCAATGGGAGGGGGTCCATGTGACTCTGGCTGGGCGAGGGCTGACTCGGCGGAGGGTCCACTGTTGTGGTTCGGGCACACGCGCCCTTCCAGAATGGCGAGGATGATCAGATGATCAGCCGCAGAAGTGTCAGGGTCGATCATTGCGTCACCGGCTAGATGGGAGGAGTGGGCTTTCGCAGTTTCACACCAGATTTTGCTCGAGCCATATCCAGATTCTCCCGTTTACGACACTTCTTTTTTGTGATTGTGTTTGGAACTGTGGGCCTGGAAACCACGCCATGCTGCGAAATGGGACCGTTGGCCTTGAGACGCGTTCTGATAAAGCGCATGAGACGCAGACACGACCGGCTTTTGGTATCCACGCGGAGATACAGATGTGTCACATTCCCTCACTCCACATAGAATTGAGAAGTTCCCGGGGCCCGCCTGAAGAGTTGTTGGTGCATGGAAGGCTTCCTACCCAACAGTTCTCCCTCCGTGTGTGGTGTCCAGGTCTGTGATTTAGCTTATGCAGCGCATGATACGAGTGATTGAAAATCTCGATTAAACGGCCCAATTGGGAAAACGGTCCCCCGGGTGCACGGCCCAGTCCCTGTGATCGTTCGGCGCGGTAGAGGAGGACGTTCCTGGACGCTCATTGGCGGGAGTGTAACTCAATCCCACGACTTGGTGTTAACGTGGAACAGCTTTAGGTTGGACGGGAAGCTTCTGCTAAAGTCTGAACGGCAGCCCCAGTTACTAGAAGTTGGCAGCCTCTCCCTCCGCCGTCCGGCAAAACGCGCGAAGAAAAAAAAAAAACGTCGATAAACTGGCCAAAACAAAAAAATCGTAAACACAGAACAGGCACCCCGTCCAGAAGATCCAACCTCCACCCGCTTCTTCACAAGCTCCTGCGCCCCCCTAAACACACACTCACACACACACCTTCCTCTCCCCTTAGGGCACCCGTCACCTCTTTTTACCGCGCCCGCACACCGCAAACGCTCTTGTACCCGGGGTGTTTTTGTCACGTTCCCCACCACGCGCTACATTCCCTTCTCTACTAGCCCTCATTTCCTCTCACGGGAATCCATCCGCTGGACACGCAACTGAGAAGAATTTGTCCCGCGTTTTCTTTCCACTTCAAACATTGACTTGTCCTCCTACCATCTGGCCCTTTTCCCCATCCAGTGCTATATCTTTTAAGGCCTGTCTCTCTAACGCCCCTTACCGAAACCCATTCAGTTCTCTAAAGAAAGCGGCGCCTTCTTTTTAAACTATCCTCACGCCCTTGATACACCTTTGTTAGACCACTGGTTCCTCTCCCAGACTACATTCATTGTTCAATTCTTTCTGAGAGACCCCATACTCGGACCCTGTTATACCCCCTTTTTTCCCCCTTGACGACCACATTCCCTGTTATCACCACCTTAATATCATAATGAGTACCGAAGAATCCCACCAGGTGCCTCCACAGGAGCAACCAGAGCTCACAACTTCTGGCGAGCTCACCCAGGCGCCAACACACCAAGATTCTGAGCCTCCAAAACAGAATGGCGACGCTACCGACCCTGTTGCAAATACCGACCCTGTCCAACAGACCTCGGAGGAGTCCGATGGCCCAGAAATTACACCTGCATTGGCTTCTGAAGGTGGCCGTGAAGTGTCTCACAAGATTCTCTACGTTGGTGGTCTTTCCAAAGCCATCAGTGATGAAGACTTGAGAATCATGTTCTCCCAATACGGCCCTGTCCAGTCCGTCAAGGTGCTCTTTGATAAGAACCGCATCGGTTTCAACTATGCCTTTGTGGAGTTTGAGGAAGAGAATGATGCACAGTCAAGCTTTGACAACCTCAATGGTTCTGTTGTTCAAGGTTCTGAACTCAAGATCAACTGGGCATACCAGTCCCAACAGGCCAAGAACAACCCAGAGGCATTCAACGTGTTTGTTGGTGATCTCTCTGCTGAAATTAATGATGAGAAGCTTAGAGAGTCATTTGGTAAATTCCCATCTCTCCTCCAGGCACACGTCATGTGGGATATGCAGAGCGGAAGATCCAGAGGTTATGGCTTTGTGTCCTTCCAAGAACAGAAGGATGCAGAGGAAGCTATTAACACCATGAATGGTGAAGTCATCTGTGGTAGAGCCATCCGTCTTAACTGGGCTTCTCACAAACAGCAAACTCACGGCCATGGTCATCATAACCACCATCACCATCACTTCAACGGTAATGGAGTACATACCGGCCACTTCAATCACCGCCACCACAACAATCACAATAACCACCACAATAACGGAAACAACTTCAACGCCGGCGCTCTCCAACCGACTGCATTGGCGTCCGGTTCTACAGGATCCCCTGCGACTCCAGGAACACCTCTTGGAAACGGTGTTCCATTGAATGGTGTTGGAGGCAACAGCATGAACATGATGGGTCCACCTTCATTCGAAGCTGTGTTGAGAAAGTCTCCAGGATGGCACACAACAGTCTACGTTGGTAACTTGGCACATTTCACTACTCAGAATGACTTGATTCCATATCTCCAGAACTATGGCTTCATCGTTGACTTGAAGTTCTACCCAGAAAAGGGATGCGCGTTTGTCAAGTATGACTCTCACGAACGTGCTGCTGTTGCAATTGTGAACTTGTCAGGTGCTATCATCAACGGTAGACCATTGAGACTTGGTTGGGGTAAGGAGAAGGGAAATGCTAATGTCCAATATCAGCAGTACCCAATGGTTTATGGCCAGTGAGTGACACACATTTTGTTTTGTGTTACCCAAGGAACGAAGTTCTTGTTCTTTTTGAAGAAGAAGAAGAAGAGAGAAAAAAAAGATTTGAGAGATGCCATTGTTTTGCTGTTTGGTGCCCTTGGTGACAGAATAAAGTTTCGTTTTGTTGTTGTTGTTTCTTGATTTTTATTCCTTCTTGGGGGAAATTCCTTTTGTTAAAGCATTGTTCCCCCTATGGCTGAATCTTAGTGATCCTTTGTTGGTTTTCCCTTCTGTTGTTGTCCTCTTTGCGATATCTGGTTTTGTTCTACTTCTGCTCTATCCCATGCTGATTTCAGAGACCGTTGTCTTCTTTTATTTTTGTCTATTGATTTTATTTTTGTATTGTGATTCACTTGATGCTTCTTTTTTTATACACAGAGACTATTATCCTCAGGCGTCTCCTGTTCTGTCGTTAGCAATAAACCCGAGTGTGTGCTCGACGTTCCCCGTTGGAATTCATGTCGCGTAGGAAATCGTTTGTCGCGTACTCTTTGTGTCAACCGTCTCCGGCTCTGCACTACAAAAACAGGGAGAACCCACACATTGGAACTTTATGATGTGTTTGTTATGAAGTAGACTCAGCATCTAAACACACTCAAACACCATTTTCTCAAATTACACACACTTTGCTATACACTTTCGAAACGTTTTTGCTCTCTATTCACAGCCTCGTGCCCCTTATGGACGACTTGAAGAGTCCTGCTCGTACTGCCCACACCATTGAATCTCTCTCACATCATACACGAGCTAACACAATACAGTATACCTAATTGCCTTTATCCTTGCCTTTGCTACCATCTACCTTCTTCTTGACGTTATCGGCTTCATTGGCCCCAAGAGAATCCCTGGCATCCCCACAGTCCCTGCTCTCCCCATCGTGGGGAATTTGTTCCAAGTCAACGACAATCCAGCAAGACAGTACATGGAATGGGCAGACAAGTATGGCGACGTATTTCAAATGCGTTTGGGTACACGTATGGTGGTTGTGGCTAACTCATACCGGTCTGTTGTGGAGTTGTGGAAGTTGAATGCCCTAGCTAACAACTCAAGACCTGTGTTGTTCACGTTCCATAACGTTGTGTCAACCACGAGGGGATTCACTGTGGGTACTACTCCATTTGGTGACCATTACAAAGTCATGAAGAGGGTCATTGCTACTTCGTTGAATAAGAAGAATGTTGATAGGTTCAGTGAGTTCATTTCTGAGGAGTGTCGAAACATGTTTAGGAGAATTGATGAACAGGTTTCAAGAAACATTATGACTAGAGGAAGACAAGATGATTTGGATGTTTTCAAGTTACTTCAAGGGTTTGTTCTTCGTGTGAGCTTATACATCACTTTTGGGTATTTGGTGAAAGTTGAGCATACAGATCGTTGCAAGCTCTTTGATGAGATCACTCATGTGGAGAATAGAATCGTCAGATTGAGAGGACACAGTTCTAACAAGCAAGACTATTTACCGATGTTGAGATACTTGGGTTCTAGCAAGACTACCAATGAGGCTAATGACTACAGACACAGGCGTGATGTGTACATGACCAAGTTCTTTGATGGGATCAGGGAGCAGATTATACAAGACACAGATTTCCGTGATTCGATAGTCAGCAGAGCTTTACGTCATTCACCAGAGTTCCCCAATGTGTCTGATGAAGAACTCAATTCTGTGTGTTTGACTATGGTCAGTGCTGGATTGGACAATACTCCACTTGCCTTCAACCATATCCTTGGTCAGCTTTCACAGCCTACCGAAGAAGCCAAACAGTTACAGAGAATCGCATTGATCAACATATTGGTAACATATGGAAGTATTGAAAATGCCTTTGAGCAGTGTGCTTTTGACTTTAGTGTCGATTTGATCCACGCTATCTTGAAAGAAGGACTTCGTTATTTCTCTGTTCTCCCAACAAGTTTACCAAGAGCAACAACCAAGGACATTCATTACCGTCAGTCTGTGATACCAAAGGGAACAATTCTATTCATGAACACTTTTGCTGCAAATCATGACAGTTGTCACTTTGAGAATCCTTACGTCTTTTATCCTTTCCGGTACCTTGATGAGAACTACAAGCTTTTACCACCTGGTGGCAGTAACGTGGACCATTGTACCTTTGGAATGGGAACAAGAGTATGCGGAGGAGAGCATTTGGCTATCAAAGAGATGTACATTGCCTTGGTTCGTTTCATTGTTCTCTATGAGATTGGTCCACCTTTGGAGAAGTCTCAGCAGATGGGGGTTGACCCGTTTGAGATGAACTCCGAACCTGATTCTGTGGCATTTGAACCTCGCCCATTCAAGATAAACCTCAAGAAAAGGGATCCCAAGACATTTAACAAGTTGATCTATGGAGACTGTTAATTATATGAATCTAGAGCAGACTTCAAAGGGATAATCGTAGCCATCATATACAAATCGGCCAGGGCCACGTAACGCTTCCGAACGCAGAACGTCAGCTGCCAGAGAAAAAAAAAGATGAACTCCGGAGAACATTTTGACACCAACAGAAAACACCAACACGAACAAAGCCAAACAGCCAAACGGATCAGTTTTCTGTCTATCAGAAAATTTGCTTCACGTAGCTGCACCCTCCCAACTTTTCTAGCGCTGATTCATATTTTGGGAGCGCATCTTGAAGCAAACCTCCCACTTTATGATTTCCCCTGCTTCTCTAAAGTACTTCCTCATTCTCTTGCTTACTTCTGCTTTCCCACTCATCCTATTACAAGTTTCTCTGGCACTACTCGATAAGTACCAGACAATCAGCTTCCAGCTTGCACACGAAGACCCAGCCACAGTGCTTTTCCGCGAGTTAACTAACTGGAGGACACTTGTTGCCACGCTTGTTGCCCTGGCCATTCCAACGTATCTCCTCTATAACACAAACATTACTGATCAACTCAAGACAATCATGAGCAACTATTTCAGCAGTGGACCACAGTTGCCTTCAAGATCCATGCAAAGTAGAAGACAATGGAGGTCTAACTTGGATGATGAAACGTATAAGAAAGTAATGAAGAGAGGTGGAAACATTGGTGGTCTTGTCAATGATGGAAACACGTGTTTCATGAACAGTGTGATCCAGTCTCTTTCTTCATCAAATACACTCGTCAGCATGCTTGAAGATGAAGATATCCAGGATGCCATTGAGACAAAGGAACTTGTGTTTATGAAGGCATTGAGAACCTTGATTCAGAGACTCAACTCAAAGCATCTTAATCGTGGTCGTGATTATAAGACAAATCCAATGTTGAAGACAATGTCAAAGACACCAAACAAGAACTTCCTCTTGGGTTATAATCAAGAAGATGCACAGGAGTTCTTCCAAACGATATTGTCAGAACTTGAATCTGATTTGAAGAAATTGCATAAGGAGGAGAAGGCAGCTGAGCCAGCTTCTCCAACATCATCTTCAGAACCTTCTACACCATCTTCCGCATCTTCTACATCCAAGAATGGTCCGGTTTCTAAGAAAGACCTTCCAGAGGATGCTGTGTTTGGCAACGAGCGCTTGGGTCACTTGGGTGATGTCTATGTGCCTGCAAGTCAGATCGATCCAAACTTGGAGGACGCTGAAGATAAAGTGTTCCGTTACAACCTTCTCACACCGGTTGATGGTCTTTCTGCTGAACGTATTGGTTGTTTGAATTGTGGTGAGATGGGTGGTATCAGATACAGCGTGATATCTGGTATGTCTTTGAACTTACCATCAGACAACTACGCTGCAGTTAGACTCACGGAATTGTTGAACAAGTGGATTGAACCAGAGATTATCGAAGGTGTGGATTGTAACAGATGTGCATTGAACCATGTTTTGGAGTTCCAGCAGTCACAACTTGAGAAGTTGAACGCTAAACCTGATGCCTCACAGATGCTTGTACAGAAGCTTACAGAGAGAATTGAGATGATTGAACATGAGCTTGAGAAACCAATCATTGACGATGAAGTTGTGAAGAAGCTATACACACAAAACATGATGAAGAAGAGTTCTAAATCCAAACAGATTCTTATTTCTCGTCCACCTCCATTGCTCGCCATCCACATCAACAGATCAGTCTTTGATCCAATGACATACAGAGTGAAAAAGAATACAGCCAAGGTTGTTTTCCCATTGAAGTTGGATTTGGATAATTACGTTGCTGAACCTGATGAGATCAACACCGATGCAAGATTACCACTCAGTAAGAAGACAAAACTTGTTGAAGAATCATCATCAGAGGAAGATAAGGAGGTGGATGAGGAGGCGGAATCAGAGACAGATGAGATCTCAGAGTCAAAGAGTCCGGAGATTGAAGAAGAGTCTAAAACCCCATCTGAGATTTCTGATGATGAGGATGGTCCATTTGGAGATGAGAACCAGGTTGCTGCTACAGCCAAGGAGTTGGATGACAGTGATGATGACTCTGATGAAGATGATCTTCGTATTACCCACGACACTGAGATCCCAGAACGTATTGAGAAGCAGGACATCTCTGGCCCACTCGTGTACCAACTCCGTTCCGTCATTGTTCATTATGGTACTCATAATTATGGTCATTACATTGCATACAGAAAATACAGAGGTGTTTGGTGGAGAGCATCCGATGAGAATGTTGACATTGTCGATGAGGATGAAGTTCTTAGTGCCCCTGGTGTTTTCATGCTCTTCTACGAGTTGGACTCCTTATGTCAGGAGCTGGCTACCGATGAGGAGGAGATTGTCACTGAAACCACTGTGTCTATTCCAGAGACACCAGTCACTGAGGAAGCCCCTGTACAGGAAGAACAAAGTGAGACTGAGGTGCAAGACGTTGTCATGAACAGCGATGCTATCAAGTCTGATGACACACAAGAGGAGATGTTTGCAGATGCTGCCGAGACTCAAGCAATGAGTTATGCAAACCTGTAAGTTATCAAATGCATTCTACATACCTGGTAAAAAAAAAATTAAAGGTCATTCGTTACATAGATTAAGCTTCCCTGTAGCATATACTCCTACAGCCTACATGATTGTATTCAATGTACAAAAGTGGATGATTTTTTAATTCAGCAAGTTATAAGATACAAATTCATAATCAAACAACTTACAAAGCCTTCTTGGCAGCGTCAGCTGGAGAGACTCTGTTAGCGTTGTTGAATCTTGGTCTCTGTGGTGGAGTTCTGATTCTTCTAGCCTCTCTGGATCTGACTCTGACGATTCTGGCGTGAATGGCACAGGAGACACAGTAGTGCAACTTGTTGTAGAGCTTTGGCAAAGCGTACTCAGCGTACACGGAAGCCTCAGACAAGTCTCTGACAGCAGCAGCCTCGACAATGTTTCTGACGGTGACTCTCTTGATGGCCTTGTCCTTTGGAACACACTTAGCACAGTTAACACATCTAACTGGCTTGACGTGACCTCTACCCTTTTTGTTTCTACCGTTGGAAGCTCTCTTCTTTGGCATCTGTAAAAGTAATGTTAGTAAAAGGTTCTTGTTTGATCGATTCGACACGTTTTATGGTTAGAGATGCATTTTGGTATTTTTTCCTGGTGTTGGATTTGGAATTTGAAGTGACACTTTTTGTGATAATTGGACTCTGGAAACTCGGAGAGAAGTGAAGAATTACTGTTGCAGCAATGTAGATAGTTCATGTGTGATGGGCCTCCCTTCTGAAATGCTTGTGTTGCTTGCAGTGTGATGGTTTTCCAATGTGCTTGTGAATGCCTAGTACTGGCCTTGATGCATCTTGAATTCGTCGTTTAATGAAACAGGTGAATATCATTCGGTGTATAACATGTGTGACCATCTCTCTACTCCATTCGTGTCGAATATCTGGGTGATCTCACATACGTTGACTTGTGTTGCTTGCGCTGGAGTCTTTCCTTGAACTGAGGTTGAGTGTGTTTGGTTCAAGACGGCGATGAAAAATCCTGCCCTCCCAGGCCTCGCGAACGCAGCACCAGTGGTGGTGTCTGGGTGCTGATTCAAACGCGCGTTTCGCGCCTTTGAATTTGTGTGCAAGTTGTGACTGCGTTTTTTTGCAAAGAGCGCGAAGAGGGCAGCGAGAGTGCGCTTATCAAAAACCCACACACCAAAATACTTGGGCAAGATTCCGCGCTCCGGGTTCGAACGCAGCGCCGGAATCAGAGGATTGAGGAGTCAAAGTCAGATACAGGGCTATCAGTACTCCCGCTTCCGAATGCGGAAGTCTACAAGCATCCAATGAAATGGCCGGCTATTCGTCAGGCGCGAAAAAAAACATTCGAGATTTGGCCGGGCATCAAGTACATGAAAAGACATACAACATCTCTTTCTCTTCTACCACTACATCGATCATCCACATCTCCACACACACGATGTTTGCTCTCCGCTCAAAATTGATTGCTCGTCAGGCTAGAACCTTCGCCACCTCCAGAGTGTTCTTGCAGGCTCCAAAGGTCAAGACCGCTGCTTCTTTGGCTGAGGTCCATGGTAAGGAGACTCTTATTGGTGAGGGTGCTAAGGAGGGTACTTTCCCAACCGACATTGAGCAGGCCACTGGTTTGGCCCGTCTTGAGTTGCTTGCTAAGCTTGAGGGTGTTGAGCTTTTCGACACCAAGCCACTCGATGCCTCTAGAATCGGTACCATTGCCGACCCAATCCTCGTCGAGTCTTACGATGACTTCCGTTACGTTGGTTGCACAGGTTCCCCAGCTGACTCCCACCACATCCTTTGGTTGAAGCCAACTATCGAGCAGGTTGCTAGATGCTGGGAGTGTGGTTCCGTCTACAAGATCAAGCCAGTTGGTGTTCCACAGGACGACCACCACCACTAAATCATCCCATATTCACTACAACGCATGAGATGAACAGAGGGGTTTGGTTGACGACGATCAGAAACGTGATGCAACACTATTTGTATCAATGATTATATTTCCGCATTTTTGGTTTTTTTTATTTTACTATTCAAAGGTTTTTTCACAAGTTTGGAGATGATGATAAGAGGGAGGTTGGTGCCTATAGAGGAGAAGAAGAGGTGCCATTTTTTTTTTGCTATGACGATTCAACTTTCACACAATGCCACATATCACAGATCATCCTGGCAAAAAAAGTCATACACCACCAACAACACACACAACAACAACAACACACAGACTAATGGTACATGTAAGATGGGATGGAGCATGATTGGTGATGAGATCTATTGGGGATGAAGGACACTTTTGTTCCGTTATTTATATTGATTCATCCCGCTTTCTGTATCCAAATAATCATATAAACGAAAAAGAAGTTTAATCTGATTTGAGAAATCTGTAGCACGATTGACCACGCACCAGGATAGAAAACACGTATGATGATTATGTCGCCATTTTTGAGATCGCAACGTTGAGGCCCTTCACGTAGATAGCCAGAAACAACAGATTCCATAGAGTTGTCCGTAACTTCATGGTCCAAGCTGGTGATTTGACCTATGGATCCGTGGATGGTCCACTGGGAGATAAAGTGGGTCTTGGTGGTG